>JABFQD010005257.1:0-10892 GCA_022817045.1 Psix sp. ZL-2020
TGAATATAACTTACGAATAAAATATATCATATCATATTATAAAATCCAGCATTATTTTTAATAATGTAAAACTGAAATTAAAATTCAAAATATCAAAAATAACAAATTTGCAATGAATGTTATATTAAAAATAAGCAAAATAATTTATACTCATTGTTTTGTATATCAATTCAGATAAAAAATATAATACGAAAATTAATAGATAATTCTGATATTAGTTTGCAATAATTCAATTTTTTTATGCGAAAAATTATATTTTATTTATTAGCACATTATGCATCAAGAATTACAAACAAAACTAAATTTGTGAAGTAAATTAAAATTATTATCTAGGAATATAACTGATGTCAACAAAGGTAAACTCATGTTATGTAAAGAAATTCTCCGCCAACCGTGTCCATAAATTTTCTCGATATTTTTCTGATACAGTGCGCTTTCGATTAACACCGCAATTGAAAATTGTATGTAAGTATCCATGATATCAAATGTCTGCACGAGCTCAATGAAATCAATGTAAAATAAGCGTAGAAAAACTTTAGTGATCAGACTTGTTTTTAGTCTCATTTGAATCTAGATTCAGCCGGGATGTTATCCTGATTTTAGTAGGAAAACAGTCTAACACTACTAAATGTATTGAAAAAAAAATGAAATTTTGACTAGTTAATTTGATTTGAATATCAAAAATTCTCGATCTAAAAATATTTAGATATGCTTAATCATAAACATATTGACACACATCAGATCTAGTTCTTCATTAGGAATAAATCTACATTATTAATTAATACCGCAGTAAGTTTAATTAATTTTAACGTGCTTCTAAATTAAACTAAAACTTGTTTATTGGAAGTTGTAAAAATATTTAATCGTTACAATTCTTTTTTTATACATAAAATGATACCACCTACTTCACCGTGCGTTTATATGCCAATAAGGATATAATCTGGACTAATTCAAGAGCTTATTTTTAGCTTAATTAAAATTACAGGAACTTTTGTCCTACACTTAAATTCTCACAAAAAATCTATAAATTGTTATATTTTGAGCTTAATAATAAAAAAGACAGGAAAAAAAAATAATAAAAAAGGACTATCTATAAATAAATCTTCACACTTTCGTTCGAAAATGTAAATACAATAGACAACTTTTCAACATATCAATATATATGATACAAGCAAAGCAGATTATTGTTAGTGGGTCACCATCAGTTTACAGCAGGTAGTCGAAAATACCAAGCAGTGAATAACGTTTAGCAAAATAGAACAACGGTCTATAATAAATTATCTCATCCACGATCTTTAACTTTATACATAATACCACCTAATCTAACGTATCTATACAGGCTAGTTGTTGAAAACTGTTAACTGTTAGAATTGATGAATACTAACATTAATCGTGATATGCTTTATGTAAAACATTATTCAATAATATTAGACCCTTTGCATTTCGAATGAATAAAAACTCGCGATCGTCATATCTGACATTTCGAGTATAATATATAATAAGGCTATTAACATTTCTGATAAACGTTGAAGTTGTTTCACTTTTAAAAAGAATCAAAGTCTATTTAACGACGATATTCAGTATCTCATTACTTTTTATCACTAAATTAGTCCATGTGATGAAGCCTCCCACTATAAAACGACGTTTTCAGATCTTTGACGATGCTTTAACAACTTTACAACGATTAAGTCAATTAACATCACGTACAGCACAGTAAAAATTACAGAACATTATCATCATAAACATTTTCGCTAAAGCAGGTAAAACGAAATTAAGTGAAAATTCCTTAACAGTGACAAAGAAATTCAAAACTTTGAAAATCAATTTCTAGTGGATTGTTTCAATTCCATCCTTCTCAACTCCCCAGTTTCTTAAAGTTGACACTGTTTGAATACACTTAAATGCGGTACTATAGATAGGTACTTGAACGTCATTTGAATAGAAAAATTCTTGATGAAGGGGATTCGGTTTAAATAGCTGAAAACAGATCTAATTTTAGGAGTAAATTGAAAGAAGTAAATTGAAGAAACAAAAACAAATAATTTGTTATGATTTTTGTAATTATTTTTTGCTTATTTAATTAAGCATATTTTTCAAAAATAAACGTCATAAATAGTTGAAAATATTAAAGTCCCTAAAGAACAGTCAATTATGCTCCTGAAAGCAAAGATTTGCTCAAAGAGTTCTTGCAGTCGTAATAATTTACATTCGTGACAATGATTTTGATTGACAATTAAACAAGAATCCATTTTTTATTATTTATAATTCAATTGGGATTGTAAAAAATAGAAGGATGATTTATAAACTATGTTTTTATTCATATTTGTGTCATAAATCTGCTACTAATAGCCCATATAAAAATAACATTTCCACTTAGGCATAGTACAATTTTTTTATTTAAATGTATTAAGTAAATATTAAATAAAGTATTTAAAAACGAATACTTCATATAACATGAAATGAAGTAATTAAATATACGCAAAACATTTGAGACTTTAGCAAAACACGTAGACATTTGAATTCACTCACTATTTAGAGAACATTCAAAGTAAAGTTTATTTTTACTGAATTGAACGCAAAATATTGAATTACAGGTAAAATCATATTAGAATACATTATATTAGAATACATTTAACTTAGAAGGAAAAACGGCCCAGACAAGCTCGACTGAATTATAATATGAAACGGTTGATGATAAATACATACTTGATAAGTTATCCCGTAACCGGTTTGATTATTTTTTGTGTTTTCTAGTTTGTTTTATTTGAATACATCAATGAACTCAGCGCGGTTAAACACTTTCTGAAAATATAACTATTGTAAAAAAGCAATTTTTGGTACAATAAAAATTGTACACCGCGTGAACAAGTGCGATGTACGACGTTCATAGTAGTAATAGCTTAGCCAATTCAATTATGTTGGAGTTACTGAAGCGGCTACATTAGCGACGTAACAGCAATGCCTTTGATTCAAAGCAGTGCTGCTTTTGGTTCAATGGTGCTTAAATGATCCCTAAAGAGCTCAACTAACGCCAATAATCATGCTTGTTAATAGAGACAAATTCCAATTTTTACAGTTTCGTCATGTAGAAGAATTTTATTTGTACCAGTCGTCCTGGGCTTTCGTTTACAACTTTCGTCTTTCATTTTGGTTATATCAATATTTTTGTGCTTCATAATGATGAATTTGAAATTTGTACACTAAAATTCATATCTGCATATCACCGAATTTAATTTCGTGTATATATTAAATTCAGAGCAATCGAATCGCTCTATAAAGTTATTTCTTTAAATGTACTCTTGTGTTAATAACGCGATTATCTCAATCGAGCGAACAAAAATTAAAATTCGTATAATACATAATTTCAATTAGCTGATGATTGTAGTCGCTCGTTAATACATACATAAACCGCGCCCTAAATTGATCACGAAATATTTGGATTTTACTTTTTTGTTGCTAAAACAGTTAATTACGGTTTCGAATTCAAATTCTAAAATCCATATTGGATATTATTTCAAATTTAAATTAAATATATTTCAAACATAAGAATTTACAATTATATTAATAAAATTAATTCAAAATATTAAATGTGAGAAACTGTTTTTTTATATATAGAATATATGATTTATATATATTATTAGTATATTATTTTTATTGTTTACAGTAGAAGGTATTAGATTAATATACAAATTTTTATTTACAAAAAGCTGATTATCATTTATTAAAGTATGAGAAAACATTGAATGAACAAATAAAAATACACTTAATTATTTCAATAAGACATTTCATCTAAGAAACTATGCGGAGCTTTTGTATCAAATGAGCATTCAACACTTACTACGCAAGGAGAGCAGCGAGACAGAAACCAAGTAGAAGTTATTATGAAACGAAATTCGGAATAAAATAAAACTTGTTTCGTACTGTGATAATTGAACTTATATGCGTAATTATATACTGCAATGCATATAATTTTCATGAATATTTAGAAACAAACGTATTTACGCAAACTTGAAAATGCACCGAATGCAGCAACATGTATGTACAACAACAGAGAGCCAATCAAATCCGCATTTGTAATCAATTAAAAGCCAATAAACCTCTGATGGGATACAAGCATGGACTGGAACGTTGGTAAAATAGGGACAATAATAGCGGGTTATTAGCGATAACGTAGGATATATTTCTATGGCTTAGAGGCAGAGTGAAATAGAAAGAGAGCGAAACTTCAAGATAATAAAAGTAGCACATTATTTTTTATTCTCTCATTTATATTCGCAATTATCGCAAAATTCTACGTAAGACAAATATCATATTTATTACTGGATCAATTTAAAATTGGCATATTTTTTAAATTGAAAAAATTAATATAAATTCGTGATGTAATATGGGTCTATTAAATATTTGCAGTTTTTTCATTATACCATCATGAAAAAATTGTTTCATTATGAAATAAAATTGGCGAATAATCTACGAGAATATACTATGTGTATGATATTTTAGTATCTATATTTTTTAGCTTAACTTTGTCTAATATGATGAATATCAAAATAAACAAATCGTTTAATATTATATAGACATTGGAATGTTTTTTCATGGTGCGAGCTCGTTATTTAGTGATAACTAGTTGTTGAGAAAAGTAAAATATCATTTTTAAGTCCTAGTGAAATCTTACACAGTGGACCTTCAGTCAATTTACGTAACGTTACTGATTTTTAGTCGACCAAACTACTTGTCAAGTAAGCCGATCAAGTACTTGATCGGCTGAACCTGATCAAGATTTCCTGTTTTCTCAGCATGACAAATCTTAGTCATGCTCTGGCCAATAACCCTGACCAGGGCCAAGAATAGTTGGCCAAATACATGACTTTTATGACTTTGATTTTCACCCATGATATTCGATTAAAGAAACCACTTTTTTTACAAGTAAAATTAAAATAATCGAAGCAAAATATTATATCGTTTAAAATAGTTACATTTTTTCACAGTTAATTGACATTAAAAAAATCTCAGGAACGAAAATCATTGATTTTGTAATATAATAAATCAATTAAAAAAAGGCATTTTTGACATTGATTATTTGTATACGCCTAAAAACCTGTGTGTTAAATCGTTCATACGCATGTCATCGCTACATCATTAGCCAACTTTTCCAACCATGAAAGGGAAATTATAATATTTTTTCAACGGTAGTAGTTACATAAAACCGAGAATTCGCGGTTAGAAAAATTGTACTAATAATCAATTGAAAACCTTGCTTCTTGACAGGTATGAAGTTCAACTTCTAGCTTAATTAATCTTTCAGGTGAAAGACGAAGTCTTTCGGTTTCTTTCATCGAGCCAAACTCTCAAATCAAATGAGTATAAAACATTTAGAAACAAGAAGACTTTAAAAAGAAAGACATAAAAAGACTACGAGAAGAATAAGAGCGAATATTAGAAGAACTGCGATTGGTGAATTGGGTATCACGGGGGGCTTAATTTATATGAATACATAGATAGAAGAGTAGCGCGTAATTTTGCGCAAACGGAGTGAATTCAGGTGTATCGTGTAGTGATGGCATAAAACTTGAATTTGCTTCGGAATAGCTCAAATGTTACGCTTGCAAATGACGGTTTCAAAATTCCTAAGATATATAACTCATAGTTGGCTCGCGCAGTACTCTTGACTCGTGTCGGAATTACTTGATTCGCCGGTGGAAACCTGCGCTCGTACGTACATATCGAGCGACATAAAATTCAAAGAGCTCTAGACAGAATAAGCTGAATATAAGAAGCAGGGCGAGCAAGACAGAGCGTGCTCGAATAAAGCAGAGTTGCTACCTAAATGTACCGTTTAATCCCCCACTTTCACGTCCCAGCCGCGAAGAGGAGGCCATTCGTTCTCACCTTCCTGCGAGAGGACAACCAGGAATTACCATCTAGATTCTGTTAATGATTCACTTACAATTGCCTATATTTACAGCATTACATTTACCCAGCTCTTATATTTGTTGCCTACTTTTTGTCATAATTATTGTTAAGTAAATGAGGCAGCTTTAGTTTATTGCCAATAAAGAAAATGAATAAAAATTTATTACAGAAATATAACATTTTTATGGTACCTTTGACTTTTTGTGTATGCTTTTTATAAACGAACTGAAAATTGGAGAAATTCTTATACACAAGTATTTTGAAAATAGGCAATGAGGACACAGCCTTGACCGTAAATGATAAACCCGAGTCTGATTTTATTTTTAAAAACTGTACCTGATTCGGAATTTACGAACACAACATAAAGATGTAATGAAACCGTATAAAACACTCTCGGTTCCGGCGTTATAAAACCTTTCATTGAAAAGTGAGAGCTACTCTCACTATTCGAAGAAGTCGTTCAAAAAATTTACACATAATACCATCTCAAGCCATATTGAGAAAAACCTTATATGCTTACTAAAGTCATAATACTAATACTTTTTCTCGTAACACCTGATTTATGAAAGATCGTACCATTTTCAAACTAGAAATTGTCATTCGCTACCCTGTATAAAGTTTACGCATGATTTATTAATACCGACGTATATCTATTTGATCTTTTTTCAAATTATAGTCTTTACAATCGTAAAACTCCATTATTTTCTGGTATTTAAAAAACTGGAAAGTCCTTTATTGAATAGAGTACAAAATTTACACATTTTTAAACTTTAAAATAACTCAAATAATATTTCCAAACTCGATTTAATACAAAAATCTCAGTACTGATTTATAATGATTTGTAATTTTAATATTTTTCAATATTAAATATAAACGTTAGTTGAATATTCTAGGACACATATTTTTGCCATTTAGAACAATAATAACTAGTAGAGAAAAGCGACTGGTGTGTCATCTATTAAAGATAACAAAATAATTATTTACGCTGCAAACTATAATTGTTTCATATTAAATTACGTCTCTTATTATATATATTGAAAAAGATGAAATCTGCAATGAATTTAAAAAAAAATCCTATTTAAATTCGAATTGAATTATGCAATATTTTATACGTGGAGAAAAAAATCAAACTCATTTTTCATACGATCTTTTTAAATGTTTCGGAAGCACAGTATATTTGTAAGTACTACGGTACACATTTTCATTTACGATGTTCACATTAGTATTCAACAGCATAATCCTGCATATCCTTTTCATAAATATAGCTTTGAAATTCTTGTTTCATTTGAGTTTCGAATTCTTTCAACTTGAAAATTTCATACTTATTACCGTTTAGTATTATTGAAAGTGTGATATCTTTTTTCATATACCTTTATCACTGCGCAATGAATTTCCTAATGAACAAACGTTTTATGATGTAATAATTAATTTAATGTAACAAACTAAATTTTATATGCAATTTTCAGCTTCAGCACACATCAAAGTGAAAAAGGTTGCGCGGAATTCGACGATACAAAATCCTTTTCGACAGATTTTTCATGTTCATTTTTTAAATACAGAAATGAACTTCGCAAATTCAAACTTTTTTTATACCATCGACAGCTGGCAGTTTTAGCTCAAAATTATTATCTATATAATTCTATCGTTCTGGCTGAATTATGGAAATCTCTGAAAAACTATTATAATTCATTAGTTTAAAAGGTAAATCAACTATTAATAACCTCATTAATTTAGCAAATGGCGATACAAGTATAAAGTCTGAAGTCATTCTTGAATCAAATATAAAGGCTCGAATATCTCTGCGTAACAATTAAGCACCAGTATATATTTCTTATTACAGAAATCCTGATTTCTGAAAGATTATTTTTTGTGCTATCTGCGATGAAATTCCAAAGTAACGCAAGCGTTATCATGATTTGAGTGCCTCCTGCTCTTTAAGACAATACGAAAATTAAAGTGCTTACATTTTCAAACAAAGGTGCAAAGTTTGTAATACAATAGTTACGAGCATGCTCGTTTGGAATATCATGTTGAAAGTCATTCTCAGGGACGAGCATGCGATGCTCTAATGAAATTCACACGACTACAATGCAAAACCGTCATTTCGACAAGTACCTACAATAATGATGTCGGCCCGTGGATCAGTCTTACCCAATGTTTCAAAACATCCAATTACAGTCGTCACCCCGGAGTCACTGGGTTCTGTTACAATGAAAATGTACACGTGACTCTAAACATTTTACATGCCTAGTTACATAAATGAATTACGCGTATGAATATCTATTCATGTATACATTATGAATGACTATAGCTGTATATTACAATGAAGATAATTGTTTTTCCTATTGTAACGAAGGTTTGATGTAAGAATAATTTGTTAGTCATCTATACAAAACTGGATTCGCAAGAATTGATGCTCAAATGCAGCGATGTCACTAAAAGAGATACAAAGGTATAAGAAAATGAAATACGGGTGTTTAAAAGGAAGGATGGTTGGTAGAAATGGGAATGAAAATGACTCTGTTAAAGACGCTCGCGTCGTTTCGACTAAACGCCGCCCAGTAAATTTTGTATAAGTTCGGGTTAGGGGTAGAAGGAATTTGAGCAAAAGAACAACGCAGCGGGCGAAATGAAAGTAAAGAAAGCATAAAATAGCGGAGCGAGAAATAACTGTCGTAAAAAATGACATAAATTTGCAAGAAAACGAAATTCTCGCTGGGTTGTCTGGGTGCGTTTAGTGTATGTCTTTCTCCGGGCAATTAATGCCGCGTCTATTTTACAGCTTCATCAGGAGAGACGGAGCAGCTTGAAGAGGACGAAGATAGGAGAGAGCGAAATGTACGCGCAGGATGGTTCACAAGGGAATGAATCATAAAATGCGGAGCAATAGGTGGCGGGTTGCAGGGTGATGTTTGAAATAAAGAGCGAAACCCAGAGTAGGTAATGTCGGACTCGGGGCTTCAAACACGACGCGCGCCGCGCCGTAAAGAGTCGAGAAGGAGTCGTCGCTTTATTTACGTCAAAGTGCAGTATTTAAAAATAGTATAAGCGTAAAAAGCACATTTTAATTAATTCGAAAGAAATCAAGCTGTGTGTATAAAGCTAATATTTGTTATGTTCCAACTTTATAATATACTTGACAAATAAGAGCAAAAATTAAATGAGTCGTCCGTCGTTCAGAATTTGAAGTCTCGTTATTTTCATTACAGTCATTTTCGTAGCTTTCCTCATTTGTGAACCTTCTAAATTGAACTTTCATTATTTCTTATAACAAATTCGTTATTTGCGCGACTCGTTTAATCGAGATATTATAAATTACAAACGCACTTAGGTTACCGCCACCGCTGTACTGATATGAGCTATCCGCGTCTGTCTGAAGCGTAAATAACGATGCGAATTATTTGCTTTTCATGCTCTCATATAGTAACGAGTTTAAATTCCATTTTCACCGCAAACCGATCTTCATCGAAGATTCCTGTTTTTATGCCATAATTAGAAAACGGAAAAGCGGTTTTCAATAATGTTTCAATTTCCTTGCTATTTTAACAAACATATCTATCATTTGTGTATTTCTAGATTTATAATGAAAACGGAGCATCTTTATTAAGCGAACCACGGTACTTCATAAAAACAAATATTACATTCGAGTAAATAACTACACAGTCGAGTCTTGATTTTTATCCATTATATTTATTCTGAAGTTCTGAAGTTCTTACACTCAAAAAAATAAGGTTAACAACCGAAAGTGTATATTATAAATTAAAATTCAATTCAGTCCAACCTTTAGCGGTTCGATTCAAATACCAAACATCAATATCATTATAAAGAGTACAATATATTTTTTTCGTTAACCTTGTTTCCATGAAAATTCGAACTATGCAAAAGCAAAATGAGAAAAGTGTTAGTATAAGTCGCTTTACTTTGCGTACAATGAATAATTATTTGAATTATCAATCAGTTACCAGATAATAAAGAGTAAATAGATCAGAAGATCTTTGGTAACAAATATGATTCGTACAAAAAGTATATACTCGCTCAAGGTCACATCCCTAGGAGATCACTTGGTGAATAAATCCGGTTTATTCTGCGCTTGATATCCGTGTGAGTGGACACTATGTGGCACTGATAAGTAAGTGTCAACGAGACAGTGAATGTCCCGTGTTCACAGAATCGTCGTAGCTTTCCTTTCCCCACATCACCGAGAGCAAAGCGATGCAGTAATAAAAGCCTACGTTTATCCGTTCCGCTCCAAGAACTAAGACTACCGACGTTCCTCTGTGAAAAGTAACAGTTTCCTCGTGGACACCAATTCGTGAAGTTCGTCGCGAATCACGTGTGTTAGTGTATGTTGTTGGCAGTGATTTTTAATTTAATGATCAGTCATCATGGAGAGAAACACTGTCCACTTTATTGCTCTTCTATTTCTAATAGGTGATTATCAAATTACTTCAATGACTGCTCATATATATACGTTTATTACGTGTTTAGTGCTGAAGAAAAAATTAATTTGGATGAATTAGTTAATTGCTGGTTAAATCAAACATCGAACAAATTAAATTGAAAGTTCAAGGGGTGTGTTTATTTGATTCATAGTTTAAGTTGATAGCATACAATTCATTTGTTAAAAGATAATTTATTTATCAAACCATCGAATCTGATAGCTCAGTGAAACATAATTGATTTATTTTGTTTAATTAATATAAATATTTCTTTGTGCTGAAAGATTTATTTATGACCTTTTCGCAATTTTTGTATTTAGTTTATTTATAGAGCAGTAATATATTCAATTAAATATTGAAATGTTGAATATTTAAAGTGAATATGTTTTTCTATTTATATATGGGATCATTTGATAATATACGAAAGTAAGATGTTATTTTTAGTAGAATATAATTAATATTAAAATGCAATAATAGTAAAGTTTATGACGCTAATTTCGAACGAAAGGAGGAATTAATTTCAACAAAACTTAACTTCTGGTT
>JABFQD010005258.1:0-10891 GCA_022817045.1 Psix sp. ZL-2020
TTGGTTGTTATGGTATGGTTTCGGTGTAATTTTTTTTATTTTCGTTTCACGTCTTTTTTTTGTTTTTTTTTTTTTTTTTTTTTTTCTTGGTACATAACTTTTTATTGACCACAAAATATTACGTAGTTCAAATATGATTCGATTAACCATTTTGGTCCGTTCCTCTATTTACGTTTAAAATACACTTTTTAATTTTCCAAATTGTATAAATTGAATTGGAAAAAGAATTGAAAATTGGAATCAAATTTAATGAATAAGAGATGTTTTAACAATGTTAATTTTCATTTTATTTTAAATCCAGTCAAATATTTGTCTGTAGAAAAAATATTACTTTAACATGGCGCAAACATTTGAGTATATCACAGAAGTATTCAGAGAAATTTTAACTTTACAATAATCTGATAGCAGATTATATCTTATATTGATCTCACTCAGTTTAAACTCTAATTATAAAATGGACCCTATGAATGTTGACATTACAGCATTCAGTTTGCAATATAGATTGACATTTTGTAAGCTGCAATCGATATCACAAGAATGATAAAATTCAGGAAGTTTATTTCAAAAGATTAACAAAATGTATACCATCGGAAATGTATATCAAATCAGTAATGCAAATTTGTTTAATTCTGAGTCAATGTGAATCTGAAAAACTGTGTATCCCTATGTTTCCATCATTTCATAATTTTTTTTCGATTTATCCATCTTAGTATTTCATTTCTTGTTTAAATTACATTTGAAAAATGATGCAACAAATATTATATTTCAAGAAAAAAATTCTGTGAAAAACTGTAATTTGATTTTGAAAACACATTCACAGCTACGAAAAGATAGCAATCTTGTTAATTTCATTTAGCAAGTTGAAATTTTCATTGCACCAGACAGTGAAATTTTACTCTGAATTCAGATCTAAATGGCGTGAAGAGGCGGTTAGCACACTCAAACATAGTAGGAACTAAAGATAGCTAGTCAATGATTTAGTACAGCCGTGTAGTGTTATCTGCGTTGCTATTCATTGCGCAATGCGCAGTTTTCGTAACAGGAATGGGAGAAGCTAAACCTCCTGTAGGCACTAATCTCCAAAGATCAAGCTCATCAATTTCGTTCACGCCAATTGATCGATTTATAATGACGCTTTTCCAAAAGTTTCGTCGAATAATGTCAATACATTTCTCAGCATCAACATTTTTCTCGATTCACCTCAATAGACGAACGGTTTTTGTATATTTTTATGGAAAAATCGATATCACATTGTATTCGAGTTATGTTTCATTTTTTTCTGACTGCTGGATGATAAAAAGTAAATTTACACTCCTCCACTTTTCCGATTCACTCGAATTTTTTCATTGAAAATGAATTCACATTTTTTTAATATTTCTCACCTTTATTTATTGTCCATAATTTTTTCAAAATATTCATTCTATTAAATTTCGCAAACCCGTTGTTTTTACCCGGTTCGGTGAATAAAAACTAAAATGCGATGGAATTGCAGCTCGTCGAAAGTAACGTAGTACATCAGTTGTTAAATATTGATTATATAATAAGTGTAATATACGAGACACGTTCAGGCTGTGTGTCGTCGACATTTCCGCGAAAATTATGTCGACGCACATCAGCACAAGAACCTTATCAGAATAGTCCGCACATTTTATGGCTTCTTGGGCTTTTAGAGGCCGCACGTGATGAAATCTTTGCGAAACTTAACCGTGAAAAAATATCATGTTCCTTGGAAAATCATTTATTTCAATTTCAACAAAAATCAACACTTATGAAAGTTGATTTTGAAATATTCAACAAAAATCATTCAATTAGAAAAAATAGAGCTAATCATTTTTTCTTTTATTTTTGTCATTTACGTAGAAATAAAAACTACAATTTATTATAACATATATAGATTTTTTGAAATTTCTATTTTTCCAGACAATGAAAGAAACATAATGACAAATCTAATTAGGCATCCTATCAAACAAACTGAGACAATATCAATTGATTGAGAGATAAAATTCAAGTATTAGAACTTTATAGTAATGACTTAAAACTTACCACGATTATTATCGATCGGAGCCGTAATGCTAATGTATATATATATCGTGAAAACAAATATTCAACTGATAGAATACCAACAAAATTCTGGATTGTAAATTTTGCAACATTTGTGATGTTGATGCAATAGTTGAATATAAACTTTTATCTATGCATTTTGGTATAAGTTGCACTATTATATCATTGAAATATAATTTTGATTTGTTGATGTTTAATATTTCAACATTTATACTATGTGCAAACCAAATGTTGACTATATATAAAATTCAACTTTACTGATATTGAAATATTGTGAATATTAATAAAGGTGAAACATTGCCAGCATTTATCAACCTAGCTTTAATAGAACGTTTCTATAAATCAATACAATTTCCATTATACAACACATCATTGATTTCAACATTAGTCAACATTAATTCAGACAATGTTCTATTCCTCGGTTCAAAATCATATGAATATTGATTGTGAACTTTGATTATCACTATTTTCAATCATCTCCTGAAGCATTATTTATTAAAATTCTTGAAATCATTATTATAAATATATAAATTTGATTGTTGAAACGTTGAATAAAATGTTTTTAAAGAAACAATTATTACATCAACATATTTATACGTATAACTATTGAACGAACTTTATTTGATTCAATTTTTAATACATTCATACTATCTGCAGTTGTTAAATTTATAAAAAAGTAATGTTGAATAATTTTAGTTGTTAAATCAACTTTGAAACATACCAATTTTCAAAAATACCACAGAAGTATTCTTTTTCATTATTCATCATTTTGCATGTATTTAAAGTTTCATATTAAAATAATTTTGAGGGCGTTTTTTGTGTTGTCTTTTTGTTACTATTCTCAAAATAAACTTTTCAAACCCGAAAGTCTGTAACATACTCCGACAAAAAATTGTAAGAACAGCCGCGTTTTAACACTGCATTGAACTTCCGAAAAGTTTCTGACTTTTTTATACTGCATCGTACTGATAAGAGTTTATGAACGTGGAAATGTTTATTGAATCGTAATATGGTTAATACAACGTATGTGAATTTTTTTTCAGCAAACTGTAATACACCCTTACACTACCCTCACAGACACGCGCACATACTTAAACACACATTTGTGCTCGCATCCCGTGTAAGCATGACCGACAAAGTATGTTCCACATCAATCTTTTTTCAACACCATTCAAGCTTTCGCGAGTCGCGATCTATACATCGTGCACAATGAGCTATGTCATATCTAGCACATGCCATTCTCACATATTCCACAAGCTGTGTTAAGAGCCCTGAGGGATCGTCATACTCATCGATTATATAGGGATGGGAGAGAAATTTAGAAAACGACTGCAAAACCACACTTTCGATTGCAATATTACAAAAGCTATGCTACGACCAATTTCAATAGCGTCTATTAAAATGAGTTGCAACATTTTTAATTACACTTTATGGCCGGGAGAAATAAACACGGAAACTAGATTACTTGTAAATCGAAGCTTGCTTTTGTTGATTTTTTTCATCTAAAATATTCCGGAAACACTCTAACTTTATCGTAGCTCAAATATTAACACAACTTGGGTTTTTCCTTTTATTACAGCTCGTTCAATCTCGCTAATGGTCGGCGAGTCTTTCGCCATTGCGCGAATTTTTTTAACACAAAGAGAAATAGAAAATTAGCACTAATCTCATTAAACGCCACAGCGTTACATTTTTCGACCGCTTGATAAATGACTTCTTAATACAAAGCGAGTAAACCGATAGCAAATTAAGAACAAAAACTTATTATCCTTCTTTTGAACTTTAGCAAAGTCTTTTATTCAGTTTCCGTCGGCGTTTTAATGAGATTTCGTTGCAGCTCGCCAGATATTCTGCCCTCAAACATCATTGCAAAGAAATCGGATAAGTATGTTTTACATTTGCCGTTTCAAATAGTTCAATCTGACATTGAAACCTGAAACGAATTCGACTCTGACGTTTTCCACCATCGTTTTGTTTAACGCAAGTTGAAAAATGTATTTTGTTCGATTGCAACAAGATCGAAGTTTTATAACAGGATTTCTCCGGCAAAACGAAAAATAGCCAAACAGACTGAAAGAGTCGCTTCAATTTTGTCATCTTCGATTAGTAGCAATTTATCTGCCGAATCAGTGCTATGTATCTCTGATAAATGTTTTATGCATTTGGGAAAATGAAGATTTGATGTCATCCAATTCTGCTTTTAATCAGAAAAAATATATAACACAACAAAAAATAAAAAACTGATGTTTGGAAAAAAAGGTCATTTGGATCCTGGAATAATGAATTATAAAAAAATATAAAAAACAAAGTGTTATATTTGAGCTTCTCTTTACTATTTATACGAATTTCTCAGAATGTAATTCAGTTTAGATTAAAATGAGCCAATCTTTCACGTACAGTTAAACGTAAACTTAACATAACCTCATTTTCAAATAAATTACCATTCATCTAAGCGTTAAATATTATTTTCGTCTTAAAACAGTGACAATTAAATTTTTGATAAAAAAATTTGACGCGATTTTTCTTATCATATGAAATTTTTAATTAATGTATTCAAATACTTGAGTTAAGGATTATCAAAAAAATCTCTCCAATTTAAATTAGAAATTAATTTCAAATATCTTTAACTAAATAGAATTGTATTTGATGACGAATCGAAATCAAGATATTTTTTACATAATGAGTAATTTAATGATGGTATAAAAACATTTCAAAAATGATTAGAGTAAAAACTTGAACGTTGATTACGAAGGTCATCGTTGAGGAAAGCAAATAGTTCTTTGTTGACTAAACTCTTGATTTATATAAGAAGAAGCGGATATTTTGGTAGAAAAAGGGAAATGTTCACTGAAGGAGTACGTTTCGGAAAGGATTCTGTATATAAAAGCTTCGTCACATCGAACCGTCGACTTTTTCATCGTACATTTCTTTTGTGAATGATACATTATTATATTTGGTCCCTATTGTTCCGAAGAAACCTTTCTTATACGAGCAAAAAACATTTTTCATCCGACGAATTTCCAGTCATTTGTCAATTGCATTGTGAATGAAAGCCTATTGTTCACTATTCAGCTTTGTGTTAATTATATCCTTCTGACCAAAACAATGCACAAATCAGTTTTCACATGTAAATTGAGACGCTTTTCTAAGTGAAATTTACATACAATGTTGCTTCACGAGTACAATAATTTTTGCATGGTTTACTTATTATGCCATTTTTTTTTATCGCGTACATCTGTAAAATATTACCGTTTGCTTAATTTTTCAACGGATTTTTCAATTTATTTTATTAATTCAAAATATCACATTTTGATTATGATATATATAACAGGACTGCAGATTATTTATTGAATATCTTTTATCTTTTTTGTGTGTGAAATAGCTGAAAAACGTCTTGTGACTAAAGATGTTAAAGTCGCACATAGCACTTCAAAAATGTCTTCAACTTTTCTCCGACATTTTTGCGAAAACTTTTATAAAAATCTAGTACAATACAGATAGATCGTAAAAAATCTTTTGTTTTGTTCTTACACTAACATGTTCTCATCATTTTCATATACCTATTTTTTAACCTTTTTTATATGTTATATTTTTTGTAGCTTTAATATTTCGAAATAACAGTAATAGTTCATTGTTATCAAATTTTGTCAGAAAAGAACAGAAAATCTTTTGAAATGTTTCTAAAGTAACAGGTAAAACAGTGATGTCAAATCTTGCATTATTAAAGTTAATCTATATTAAACTGTGTTATGTAATTATTATGCAGACTTCATACTTCTAAACAGACTTTTGTTTATTACTTTATTCATCCGTCTAAACTATCAACTTCAATTATTACATTCTATAAACTATAAGTAATCAATACAAAAATCGGAAAAATAATTCTATTAGAACGAAATTGTAAAAATTAACTGCGAGCAGTGACCGGCAGATTGCGACACTTGTAATTTGAGGAGCTTTCTACCGAACAGTAATTATGATACACTACAGATATTTGAGAAGTGATCTTTACTCTAATTGCAATTTGCTCCAATGCATTCTGAATTACTGTGACCCATGATCGTTATTATTTTAATAACAAATGTAGATACTGAGCTAGCGATCTCATCTAATTCAAAGTAACCTGTTTAGTTAACAGTGTCCTATTAACTGATATTCAAACTAAGCTTGCGTATTGTTTTAATTAGTTCAACCAGTTCGTTTTAGCTTAGTTGAATGTGTTATTTCGACATTTATGAATGAGGCACTCGATACATGTAATAATGTTATTATAATCTTAACGACAGTTTACATTCTTAACTCTCTACATATGACGCTCCATCTGTAGATCCAGCAAACAGCAGGAATTAACTTTAATGTATGTTAATACTGATCACATTCAGTAATAATGTAATTAGAATTTATTCAATTTCTGATCACAGCATGGTTACTGTTTCATAACGAATAATAAATGAGTGAAGATTAAATTTTTTATGGCTAAATTCTCATGCAAATATTGTCAGAGGTAAATCATAGTGTAATATTAAACCAATAAATTCATATTCATTTAGGTTGATAGTCGGAGTCAAAAGCAAGGTTGTATTATCTTAAAAATGTTTCATACAAATTGATATACAAATATTACAAAAAAAATTAAAAATTTAATTATACATTAACAAATGTTATTTCACTAGTGTAGAAAAACATATTGGTGATTCAGAATGGTATTAATTGTGCTTTAAACTACGTTACTATAAAAGTAAAATTTTGTAAAATAAAAAATGTTTTTCATTTTCTCCACTAAAACTTTTACATTTTCATTTTAATTATACAAATATTGAATAACTATTGCCATAAATGGTTAAAAATCTTATTTTATACAAAAAAAATGTAGTTAAAATTTTCTTAAAGCACAGAAGCCTTTGAAAATTATGTATGCAGAATTCTTTGCTGCAAGTTAATAAATATTAAATGAAAGATTTTGCGGGTAGAAAATTTAGTTTTCCGCCCTAGGGTAGGATATATTGCTTGATAAGTGAAAAAAGCAATTTTCATTAGTTGTAAACAGTGATTCCGAATAAATTTGAACTTCTCTGTACCTTCAAACAATGCTCATCTTACTTTCTTTTGAAGAGCGATTCAAATTTCCTGCATCTCGTTAGCAGAAAAACAAAGATTTGTTTTTCAACTCCGTAACACAAAGGTAGACGATCAAAATGAAATCCTTGGTACTCAATACGCGAGGCAGCATTAGGAATATATTTCTTGAGTAAAAGAAAAACTACCATTTTTTCAATAAAATTCCGCGATGTACTAAAAGTCAACGATTAAAGACTATTTTATTTTAGAGATGGAAAGGAAAACACAATTTAACATATGAAAAATCGCATATTCAAATAAGTATTAAGGTCAAGCGGAACAAAAGATAGGATCGACATTTGGGATAGGAGAAAAGTTAAGAAATTCGACAAGTTTATCGCGTTGTTGGTGGGGATGGGAATCTTGGTCGGAATCCTGGATGCGTTCCAGAATCAATGAGCTTTTACGCCGCAACATGAAACTATCGTACCTCGTGGATTTTACGAAACGTCGAGCATCCTGACAAATGACTCAAATTTTGCTCATACAAAACACTGCAATGTAACACGTGCGTTCCTAACCTAAAAACGATACGAACAGCCGGCAAAACAGAAAGAGGTTTTTGCCGATTTGCAATTCAAAAAAAGTACAAGCTTTAACATAGACGAAATGAAAAATTCATAATCTCGTTTAAAATTCGCGTGATTAATAGCAGAGAATTCAAAACCTCCTTCGCACGACGGTTTACTCTGTATCTTCATTTTTTGCCATCGCGAATAATACAAAGATTAATATTTAAAGGGGATTTTTGTATTGTTTACGGACAAAACATATTTACATAGCTTGTTTGTTCGGGCTTATGAATTCGTTATGACGCGCGCGCCAAAATTCCAGTGGGAAAAACTGTATCCGACTCGTTTTCCGAAAACGATGCGAAACAACGGGAGCAAATAAGCGAAAGAGAATTTGCGATGGTATACTGTCCGAAAAATGTATGAAATACGCAACTTTTGCATTTCTGTTGGGTTTGTATATTCGATCGGTTAAGCTCGTATCTGAGATGAAAAATTTGAATGTATCTTCGTGCAAGTTTTTATGAAAATAGTAAAAAATACTTTTTTAGCACTTTTTTCTATTTTTTTCTGCAATAAATTCGGGATGAGAATGTACTAAATGTTAAATTGAGCATTTATGCATGTGAAAATGAAATGATTCTGACTGACCAACAAAATTTGGAATCTATCTGTGATGAAGTCAAGTGTGTGTAAGCGAAATCATCCGTCAGGCATGGCAAGTGGCGCATTTACTGTGCCATACGATGACGCATTAATTCGCGTAATTTCATTAACACGGTGAAACATTAGCCTCATAAACAACTGATTAACACGCGCCGCAACTATGAACAACGGGTGGCCTCATTTCATGGATCCTTTGATAACAAATTAGTCGAATAAAAATTAATCAATTAACGAGAAACAATCACAAAAGCATTTTTCATTCTACTGTGTCCAATACAGAAAGTACTCTATCCTCCACTGTCAAAAAAATCAATTGCGTCACTTAATTTTTAAATTTGGCGCTCAAATTTTAGCGCTAAATTCAGATGCCCTCTTTATTGAATATCAAAATCACTACATTCGAATGTTTCAATTGTTCAAATTTAAATCTCTCGTTTAATTTTTGGGTGGAAAAATGTGCAAATTGTAATAGCAGAAAAACAATTACTCACAGGTGAGATTCCGTAATATGACATTAAACAAATATGATTCTCGTTGTAGGAACAAAATTAATCTTCAGTGGGATTAAATTGTTGAAAAAGTAATTTACACTACAGTATATACCTGCACGCCACCTACGCCGACGATGAAGAGTAATTGCACCATGAAGAGGGCTGCTAAGAGGTTCATCAACGTTGTGCCTGCGAGGCTTCTCATGTCCGAGAAGAGGCTAAAACAATAAGAAACGTGGCAAATGAGAGTCAAGTCAAAAATGCATTAGAAGTGTGTTCTTATCACAGGAATTGTATTAGCGTTGATGGCATCGTGGCATGTTTTCATAACTCAACATTTACATTTAATTTACTTTGCGGTTTCATCAAAAACGCAGCGCCAGTAATTCGAATTCGCGATGTCAGAATTAGCATAATGTTATGACTGCTGGAGTGTATGCGCACCTTGGCTTTTTGTGACAAACTCAACACGTTTGAGATATATGTTGCGCGCTCCGCGCATATTCTTTATACATTTCGCGAAAGTTTGCCTCGCATTCCACAAGTGCCGCATGAATTTACGACAATTCCGTCGGCACAATTACAATTTTAAAGCGGATAAAGTGATACGTCCAACGCGTCAGCACTTTATGCCAAGCTAAGCTGCAACTTCGAGCCGGAATTCATTTAACGACATTTTAAATTGTTGTACAGACTTGCCGCTCTTCGGCCTTTTTTCTTCGTGAAACGATGTTTTGCAGTATTTTTATGCGCACTGCAAATGCGCCTTTGTACCGTGAATCGTGCGATTCATCGTTTATGAATTTGAAAAAGGCGCATAGAGGATGGAAATGTTGTGCCGGTTTGAAAAGAAGAATTTCAATTTCCAGCAAAAATGTGCTTTCCTTTTTTATCGCCGATGAAATTTCGTGTTAATATCAAAGATTCATATATTTTTGAATGTCATTTTTTAATCCATCACTCACATAAATCTTAGCTTCGCGAAAGTCATTCATGAATGACAATATTTTTTATGACGTGCGCCGTGGAATATATTTTATATGACATAAATCTCAGGATTTATACCATAGGACATGTGATCCATATCATTTCTTCTCAAGAAACATGGATCATATAAAGTTCAAAAACGTGCACTTCGGCGATGTGTGTTTGTTATTTTATATGAATATACAGATGCATTAGTTGAAATGGTATTCGATCTTTCAGGATCTGTCGTGACGTTGATTCTGTCATCTGAACTTTTGAACGCAACTTCATACTCTTTGTAAAATTATTTCAAATTATTATTGTTATAATAATGTAATATTTCCGAATTTAAATTAGCTTTTTTAATTTTAAAAATTAAGTTTCTTTTAACATGAATTTCTTTCTTATTAAAATTCTCTAAAATATTTGATAAATAACAAACGTAATTTAAAAACATAATTACATTTTAAATAATGGAAAATTACAGTTTGCAAAAAGTAAAAACAAATTAAATTAAAATTATATAATTCAAGTATTTTTATTCTATTTGAAATTTAATTTTTATGAAACCTAGAATAAGAATAGAAGAAGCACATTTCAATTATAGAATAAAATGACATACGAGTTTGTTACAAAAAACTGACGCAACGTAATGAACATTAAAACTTTTATCCTTTATATTTCCATACAAAATCATACGTTTCTCAATATCAATACAAAATAGTACTATAAATTCACATTTAATACCAAAGTGAATAATTGGATTTTTTACAAAAAAAAGAAAACAATAAAAATTAAGACGACAAAAAATAGCACAATTCATTTTACAACTTTTAAAATTCACATTTAAAAAATCTAAATAAAGGAATTTTTTAATTTGTTGAATATTCCTTTTTTCTTTAATATAATGACACAATTTTATTCGCTACTTAATTATATTCAAGAGATATTTTCCTTGTCACTTCATAAATACAGTAGGAAACTCAACCTCAAGAAATATATATACTATATATATTAATACTGCATGAGTATAATTATACATAATCTCAACGTACACTGCTACAACTTAATCCTAAT
>JABFQD010005259.1:0-10890 GCA_022817045.1 Psix sp. ZL-2020
AACTACTTGTAAATAAAATGACAATATATGAATATAATATTATCATATATAAATAAAGCCATATTGAGTCTCTGAATTGTTTGAAAAATCAATTGTAGATGGAAGACTTCTTTTTGAAAGTTTTTTGATGTTTTTGTTCAAAAGTAAGACGCATGCGTAGAAAAAATATTAATTTTGAACTTGTTGTTATTCATCATTCCATTAGTTTTATACATGTAACATATATGAAACATATCTTGAACATATATGACTTACATCTAGAACATATATGACACACATATGTTGCAAATATAACGTATGCATAAATTTGATTTATATCTTATTTCTTTTATATATGGAATATGTATGCCTGAATTCAAATTGAGCATATACAATTAATCAGATTTTAATTTTTAAATTCCTATTATAAAATAACAGAAATTTTCCTTTTAAAACATTATGTTGTGTGGCACTAAAAGTAAATCACATATATCTATCTTTGTTGTTAGCGCGAGTAACTAAAGATTAAAAAAACAAAATCGCTGGAATTCGCTTCACTCCTTCTAATCCGCGGATGATATTGGATATACCGACTTTATTCAAATACTGATCTATCAAAACAGTTGAAATTACGATCGAAAAAATAAATGTTAAATTAGCATACTCTTATGTATTGTTGTTCAATAATGTTAGATTTGTTTATTTTTTCGTTGAAAAAATGTTAAAAATGGACAAAAATTAATTCTACCGTGCACATTATCTTCATCAAGGATTGACTTAAAATGAACAAAGTAATAAAATTGTCGAATATTAACGAAAAATTAAAGTTTTCTATTCTTATGCTAGTCTTTGTAAATATTCTTTAACAAATTATGTTTTTACAAAATTGAAAATAACATTATTAGTCATTCGAAGTATATATATATAAATAAAAAATAACGCTAGCATGAAAGAATGCTTTTATTTGTCGTGTTTTTTGAAAATTAAAAATATGCTTCATAAAATGTTTTGATTGATTTGTCAAACATTGTTGTTTCTCCTGGAAACGGCAGCAAGTCTCATTTCTCCCGAAAGGAGGCTATTGGGAAACCAATAGCTTTGTCGTTGTGATCATGGTAAAGGTCATAACAAATTTATCTTCCGTATCAATTTTTGAATTTATTTATATTGAAAATAAGTCAATGTTATGAATTTTGTCTCATTTTTAAAGTAACAAAATGAAATCAATACAAAAGTGGTAAAGAATTAAAAGCGCGGGAAAAAAGTTTAACGTAAATATATTACACACTTTATTAAAATATTAAATATAATAATTTTTCTTATGCTTTCTTAAAAATGTTATTATGTTACAATTTGAACGTGATCCGCTCAATATAAAATGCGATGACCATGATAATTGGATTACAGTTTGATCGAATTAACTGGAAATTTCACTTATATCTCATATAATGAATTATCCTGTCTGCATTCATTTGTTTTATTATTATTTTTATCATTTTATTATTACTATTATTACAACTATTATTATTATCATTCGGAATATTGCAAAAACGAAATTGTACAACAGATCATAAAGACTATATGATTATGTAGAATCGATTAATTGGAATTAAAATGTTTTCAAATTAAGAAACAAGAATACAAATTGTCTTCTAAAAGTATTTCTTCCAACTCACATTTTGCTAATATGATAAATATTTTCTAGAACTTATATTAATTAAATTTTTTACAATAAGTAGCTATAATGTCATAAACGAAACGACAAAATGATACGTTATTTAGAATAGTATTTTGTATATCAAGGGCGGTAAATGATTAATTTCACGAGTGAAGTAGGCAGCTTCAGACCGAATGCCGGAGTCAAGGGCTGCCAACGGAACAAGTGAAAGTAATTACCATCCATGTTGAACACGATATTTTGTGTAACAAATATAAAGAGAACATCATTACCCGTTTGATTGTAACAGAGGTTCGTTTTTATTATATTTTAACACATTAAATAAAACTCATACAAATAATAATAATCTATTCTAACTAAAGAAATTATCGATAACTTATTCAACTTCGAATTATTTTATTTAATTTTATTACTAAATAATTCAATATTATTTTCAAATAATTAAAATTTTATAAGATAATTTAATTAATAAATTAATTTTCTTTGAATATAATAACGTGAAATTAATTGATTAATTTTCTTTGATAAAATAACGTGAAATCAAATTGCTTTAAAATTTGTTTCTATATTTGTTTTACATTCAAAAACATTATATAGTTAATACAGTATTATATTATAAATATGAAAAAATAATAAGTTAAAAAAATAAGACTTTTGTTTTCGAAATACTTCTGAGCGCTTCTATTCTGAGTGCCTTATTCTTAGAAACTCAATTTCAAAACAAAAAATAATGTTTTCAAAATAATAATTTCAGTTCTCTACATTCCTTTTAATACAAAGTTAAAAAATTACAATATTATAATTAATTAGAAGCATAAAAATGGTATTTTATATGTTTATATGTTTTTCGTATGTTTCTTTCAAGCAGAAATTAGTTATCATTAAATTATTAATTTATATCTTGTAACGAAAGATTCGTCAACAAAGACGATGCGCACGACACAACAATCGGAATGTTCGCGTGCGCGCTCAGCGAAGTCAGCGTAACGGTCAAGCCTTGGACCTGAGAAAATTCTATGAAACTCAATTCAACCAAAACAAAATCACGCAAATCAAATAAGGCGAATAAATTCAAATATTTTAACCGATTTTAGTTACCTATATTAACTCATCAATTTTCATAATCAAAGTCTATTATTAATTTTCTGTAATTAATTGACATGTGAATTAAAAATAGTTAACAATTATAAAATAAAGTATCATCTTAAGATATTGGCGCCAGATTCAAAAGATTATAAAATGTCGCAAATTTGCGTAAGGGATTACTTTTCGATTGAAAGTCATTTCAACGCATTAAAACTTATACAAATATATACAAATATGTTTTAAATTGAAATAAAATAATACAAGAATTAATAAAAGAATCATAATATAAGTAACGCTTCTTTTTAACAGAAGTCTCTTTACCTTTAAAGCAGGCCATTACGTCAAAACAAGCTGTTTATTATATTGCTGAATTATTATTTAATTCTAATAAAATAAATGAAAGAGAATTATTCAAAATAATCCAATTAAATAAAAGTTAAATCTATATAAATTCAAAGAGTTTATTATTATTAAAAAAATTACAATTCAAATTCAATACAAGTTAATGCTAAAGTATACATTTAACGATCAGTTTTTTATTATTTATATTAATCACTAACTAAAACCGAGTAGATTTATAATATCTTTTTGTATTAAAAAAAATTCGCATATACGAGTATCTTTATTGCTGGCGCCTGAAAGACGCCACCATTAAATTATGATTCACTAAATTGGTCATTAGAAACAATAATTAAAGTCTATACAAATGACATATTGTATTGTACTAAGCAAGATTTGGGTCCGAAAATCCCATAAATGAGAATCGTCGTTTTTTATAGCATCGTCAATACTATTTTAATTTAAACATTTAATTAATATAAACCAATAATTAATGCCAACAATCGTCGTGACGCCTGCGCAGTCCAATTTTCTGTGAGTCCGGACAGTCACTTGAAACACAGTTCTCCCAGTTCAGATCCAGTAAGTTGCTTGACTGATAAATAAAGGAAATGCTTCTTCTCCTAACTGTAAAATAAAAATTTAAAGAAAAATGTTGAAGCGCTATTTTAATTTAACACATAATTATAATTAAATTTTCAACTCTTTGACTTAATTTAAAGTTTCAAATTATAACTTGTTTCAATAATTTATCGAACATTATTCCGCATGATTTTTAATCAAACGGATTATTTTTCATAGAAAAGCAATGAAGTTTTTCTACGACAGATTTTTATGATACAATTCATACAAACTATATTTCAATGTAGTTATAAATAGCTTATGTAATAAATAACATATTTATGTATTTGCATAATATAAACATATATAATTACATGTATTATATATATACTCATTGTAAAATGAATTTTATCACCACGTTAACTGAAATAAAAATTGCAGTAGATTTAAGTTAAACAAACTCCAATAAAACATACGCCTGTTAACTATATTATATACTTATCTACTAAACCTAAATTATTGTTTTCAGCTGAACTATAGTTACTAAAGTAACTAAATATAGTTATCAATGTAACTATACCCCATTGTCTATAATGCATTGTTCCTGAAACCCAGTGAAATTTCATTTGGTAATAATTTCGCATGCACTCATGAATTATCCCGTAACGAAATTAGCCGTGAAGTAAAAAAAATACACACGGAGTTCGGCATGTTCATGATACAAAGTGATTACATATCAAATGTAACGAAAATACATATATATCACCTAATTAACAGCGGAAGTTATTTTGCTCCAGCCAGCGCATAAAACTGTGTGCAATTTCACGAACCGTTTATTCAAAGTACGACTGAAAACAGAATGACAGACAACGCTATGTTGAAAAGTTAGTCCAGTAGCATTTCTCTGAACAAGGTGGGTCATCTTGCCGAGTACTTGTTTCACCTGTACTCAGCTTGATAAAAGCTGCGAAGGTTTTATTAAAGCCTTTGCGCTTTACTTCAGCCTAATCCAACTTCCGATAACATCTATTGAGATAAGTTGATACAAATGGCGCAGTGCGAGAGTATTTAAAGTTGTGTCTGGATTAATTGATAAACTAAAATGTCGGGGTTATGTGGCTCGTATGTCGCAGGTAGTAATACAGTGAAATGCTCCGCGAGGTGAATTGACACAGATTGTAAACTAGTGAATTAATTAGCTTGTTACCGACGACGAAATGAAAAATAATGTTCAGCGCAGGATTAAATGACACATACCTTGAAACTGCAATAAACTATAGCGTCACGTCGACGTACAATGTAATCTCATCGATTATTCAACTAGCTCTAATCTTCGACAATCAAATGCTTCATTTTTACACCCGAAATAAAAAAGAATCGATCATTCAACTCAAATAAAAAACGCTCCAACTTTCGAGATATCGAGTTTTGGACGTAAAAAGCGACGTTTTAAGAGACACTGCGGTGTAAATCGGGTGTGAACTTGCGAACGGTCGCGTAGGCTCATTCGGAGCTGTTTTTGTCCTAAATTACCGTTGCATTCAGGCGAATAATTTGACGTGCATTCGTACTAAGCGGTTCCCTCGGTGCGTATAACTTGCTGTGCGCTTTGTCGCAAACCGCACAGCCTTTGATTGTGTACAGTCGATATCTTTACATAATTACGTGCAGCTACGCAGCGTATTGTTGCATTCAATATGAACACGTATCCGCGCATGAATCATAAATGAGCGCACATCTTATGCGCTTTCGTGTGTAACCGCGGATAGAAATATCGGACGCGCAATTAGCGGCAAAAAATGTTATCAAACTCATTATCTTTTTCCGCCACGCTCCTTTAATATTCAAATTGCAAATCCGTCGCAGCAAGATGTGTCGTCGGTCCGGATAGTTTTTGTTCAAAGGATTTTCCACCTAGCTGAGATCTCTCTTCTAAATTATGAAAACACCGTTCTATTTGCATTTCATCATTATTTTACTGATTTTTATGGATGTGTTGGATGTATTTTATACATCTTAATATTATTCCGTTTATAATATACGTTTAATGTCGCTTCTTATGGTACGACTGATAGCTGTATAAATAAAGAAATCTATGTACAATTGTAATGTACAAGAATATATACATATTTGGTTGAATGACAAATCATTTATAGAATATTACATTCTGTTTATTTGTTGTATATATTATTTTATGTTTATACAATATTTGTGTGTATTTTAAATACACACAATTATAACTTATATGATGTACATGTCATATATTAAATCCTCAGTGTAAATATATTTTTACATTTAGACTGAAGAATATATTCTACCTTTTTGTGGTTACCTTTTGAACATTACATCATCATCTTCATACTAATGAGAGGGAATGTTCGAAAATGTTTAAAAAAGTGACGACAAATTGTTTATACTGATATAGTATTTTGTCCTGCGAATAAGTGAAATATTAAACACAATAAGCAAATATTCACTCGTTGCAACTGATTTTCATTCACTTAAACTGAACTGCTATAAAATTCGCTTAATAAAATAATAGACAAATAACATATACTAATACCATATTTACAATATAATAAACATTTCGGTTAAAAATTAAAAATGAAATTTTTTGTTATTATTCATACTCATGAATATTTACATCTTGTACCCCATGTATGTTTTATTATTTAGCATATATAAGTTAAATAATGTGTCAATAACCAAATTTAAGTACCCGAAAATTTTTACGCCAATTTTAATGAAAAACCGGAAAATTGCAATCTTGACATTTTGATTTTTTTATTACTTCTCATTAAGCGTTATTTTTCAGACATTAGGGTCATCAGATGTTTTTTATTTAGTCTGTGTAATAAATAGCCAAAAATGTATTCATCGCAATTTTTAAGCGCTGAAATATTACGTGCCGATTTACCATCTAAAAATAACAATTTTACTTTGACGCCGAAAAGTTCTGGCAGCCAAAAAAGTTGGCGTCAAAAATTTCATAGTTTTTCACAATGTTTACTAAATGTCTGAAGAGCGAGTATACAACTCCAAATCTGTACAGACAAATTTGTGATAGCTCATTTCCAAGCAATTTTCCCGAAAATGTTCAAAATCATGCAATAATTTTTTTTTGAAGGTGCCGCACCCCTTATTAACATAACCTAACATTTGTTGTTTCTGTAAACCTTATATTTTTCCGATTTGTGTTGACATCAAAATTTTACATGTTTCTTGAATTTATTTATTCGCAAACAAAGAGTTTTGTCGCCTAAAAATAAATGTTACTCATTTATTGATTTAAGATTACAACGATTTGAATAAAATATATTTCATTCAAATTCAATTTCATAAATTTATAATTAAATAAAATATATTTATCGTTTTTCTGATAAACTATTGAAACAATCACATTTTCATAATGTATTATAGAAAGTTATAAAATTAATATCATTCTCAAATTACAGTCTAATAACTATGCACTAATATCACAGTTGGTTAAACATTGGTTTAACATTTTTAAAGATCTTTCCTCGAATCTCAAGAAGAGATTTAATTTTTCTTTAATCGCTCTCGAAACTCAACCGATCAATATTCTTGTTTCAAGTATAAGCAACTCTTTTGACGATATACGTTATAAAAACGTTTGAAAAGAATTGACTTCTAAAAATATTTGAAAATATTTGTAACCAGATTTAAATGAAATATACTATGATTGAATATATAATAAGCATATATAAAACATATATCAAATCATTGATATTATTAATTAATATATTATTCCATTACACTTTATAATACTAAATGTTATGTTATTAAAAGTTATTTACACCTGAGCAATTATGTAAAATGAGTATTTTAATAACTAAACATTTCATTTGCTCTTCAATTTACCAAAAATTACTCCTAAGATTGTATGATTTATTATGAAGCATATTATTTTTACTACAAAAAAATGATCTTTATTTCTTCACCTATTACCCCGCTGTACATTATGTACACGAATCACATCCTACGAAATACATACTCCATATATACTACTCATCTTTACACATGCACAACCTTCTATGTACATTTGATTCGTTATTTTTAATTTATCTACACAAGATAATTTTATATACTACATATACATATGTACGACTATATATACACTTCATTTATACGATTCACATACCATATTTATGAGATATATATTTATTTATTATACATATAATATTCGTAAGATTTATTTACCATTTATAAGGCTTCAAATTTGTTCATAAAAAAGTTAATGAAAAATGAGCCGTGCAATGTGATTTCAAAGGAGAAACTGAATCCAAAAATGCGTTACAAATTGAAAGGGAAATAGTAAATGTTTGGAGTGGAAATTTGGAGCTTCATGTGAAAAGGTATAATAAAAGCCACTGAGAGTAGGGTCGAAGCTGTATATATCTTCTATTTACGTCAGTGAACTTGCGAGGAGCACCTCACCGATGGCGTCTTGATTGACGAGCGTCAACGCACTACAACCAAGCCATGGCCCGGCGCGCTGCTACCCCGACAAAGTGTCAATGTTAATGGGATATATGTAAAGGTATCTGTCGAGAGACTTTATTCCCTTGTTTTCGGACGACGGTATAGTCCGCAGCGTAATCATAGTTTATAACTGAAATTGGCTGGTAATGTTAAAATAATGAAGTTACTTGTTTCTGTTTATCGCACGTCTGTTGTACTTCATCAAACTAAATGTCATAATAATTACACATCAGACAAATACACATTAATGTTTCCGCGTCTCCCAACTCTCTGCGTTATAAAAATTCATTTCAACCAGTTAGGTCCCCTTAAGTCATGTCAATCCAATGAATTGCATTAGTTTCCGCATAAACGATCTAGAAAATTAGGAAACTTCACTTTTTTCGATTTGGATTACAGCAATTTTTTTTTTTTTGGTTTATTTTGTGTGATTAATTATTAAAAATAAGGAGCAAAATGAAAAATAGATATTTGATGTAATTTGAAAGTAAACAATACTGTATAGAGTTATAAATATATCATATAAATTATATAAATAAATATAATATAAATAAATAACTGTAAAAATAAAATATTACATAAATATATATATAAATATTAATTGTAAATATAAATTGTAATTTATTTTGTAGTATTTTGTATTATTGTGTTTTATGTATAATATATATATATCAAATAGTATATATGAATAAATATTACACGCAAAACTAAAATTATACAGTGAATGTTTTTTGATCATTTATATAATTTTTATTATTATTATTATTATGTTTTATCGTTTTTAGTATGTTATTTAAATAAATTTACACTTTCAGTGGTTTCGGTTTTTAAATAATTGTTCATTGAATTTTCTTCATTATCACTTGTTACTTTTTGATTAATATATAATAGTGATATATTTTGCATAATAATGTTAACATGATTTTTATTTAATTAATTAGTTTTGCTGTTTATCATGAATTTTGCCAGCTTTGTACTTTTTCATATTTTATGCATGTAATACAATGTACAATTTATAAAGTTTCGTTTCAAAATATTCGCTTTTTAGATAATTATTTATCAATATTATTAATCAATTCTTTACATCACTAAGAGTGGCGAATTTTGAAATAAAACTTGTAACCTATACTTTATAAGTCGACTTCAATGTATTAAATACAAAAATCACAATAACATTAATATATATTATGATACAAGTTAGTTTTTTTCATAAACAACAAAAAAGCAAACACAATAAATAATTAATAACAATAAAAAAACATATACAAAAACAAAACATATTACATCACAATTACAATTTTACCGTAAAAAAATTCCAACTCATTTCTCATACTCATTATTTTGCTCATAAAAATAAACGATATAAAACTGGGGAAAAATGGTATTCAGAAAAAATGATATAAAACACGTTACTATTTATTTTGAGAGCTGAATCGAGAAATTTCCTATAAAGTAGACATTTGGTCAATTTATTATTGATTGAATGCAATCAAATTGTTGATGAAATTAAGCGCACAATCATGCGCCATACACGACGGATAATTCAATAAGGCCGGCCGAAATCTTTGATCGAGGCGGAGGCTCGAAACCTCGTTCGCGGACAAGCGAACGGATGGCGCACTTCCTGCGACCCTACTCGACACTTGACACTTCGAACGTTCCTACCATTAGAACACGCGAACAATATATCGCGCGTGCGTCCTGCAAAAAGCTTCCTGAAATAAAGCCCCATTGTCGCCGAGGCAAATAAAGCTAAGATATTCGTTGATAACACGTCGTCGTAAAACGTATAACGGGCATCGTAATTCTTAAGATGAATGCGTGTATAAGTTCTTTAATCACCTTATCTTCAGCGAAACGATTTTAGCTTAATGTATACCGTTTCAATTATCATTATGTTAATATTTTCATTTACGCATTTCTGTACTAAGACTTATCATATTTAACTTTGTAAATGAGTACTTTTCGGTTTTGCATAAACTGCGAAAATAAATATAAACACTGTGCGGTTTCATTTATGCATCACCGTAACTATTGCTTACTGTTAAATGTGACGGATTATTAGTAAATTAATTTATTATGTAATGAGAGAATAGTTATGTAATATATTAAATGTTATATGCACAGTATATGGAAGAGATATATTTATATAGGTTTGTAATTTGTTATGCGTATTATTATATTATCACTTTAATTAATTAATCCGATTAATTATGTTTATTATAATATTTATTGAATAATAATTAAATTAATATAATGCTATTGCATTAATAAAATAATCATGGGATGAAATGATAATTTTATGTAAATAATACATTTTCATGTGTTTTATAATTTATTGTTACTGAGTTTTCAAAAAAAAGCCATCTTCATGAATCCATCAAAAATTATGTTTTATGAGATTTCTATTTTTAGGGGAATTGTATATTCCCTGAGCGCGCATTCAAATTTTCGTGTAATTTTGTTTTGGTTTCAACTTATTTTTACTCATGAGAATTGATTTTTTACATAATTTTGTATGCGTTTTTAGACAACATATTTGCATTTTCAATTCAGAAGATTTATATATGCAACACTCAAATTTGACTGATTAAATAAATAATCAAATAGAACATATTTTTACAAAACACATTTTAGCAGATAAATTAGAAGAAATGAAACATAAAGGCGGCAGGAATAAAGATTAAAATCGCACAATACTGTAAAAATGAGAAACTTAAAAATAAATAAATCTATAAAACTTG
>JABFQD010005260.1:0-10889 GCA_022817045.1 Psix sp. ZL-2020
CATTTTAATACAATGCTTTTATGATGGGTTAAATTGATTTTGAGGTGCATAAAATAATTTTAGTTACCTAATATTAAGGTAACCTTGTTCGAAAGGTTTAATAACATTTTTAATATATAGAATTTACATAGTATCTCTGAAGGGATTTTCAGAGCTCTAAATTTTCAACAATTTTGATTCTATTCAAACCTTATCAAAGCATTTCATGCTTTTTGCTAGTTTTGCTCCAAACTAGCCTCTTATATCCCTTACTCTGAGCTTAATCAAGCTTAACTTAATCAAACGTAAATGAATTCTCTCTCAGGCTTCATAATTTTTATTCATGCTGTCTTGATATGCGTCATCAGTTAGCAGTGTTCAATTACATTGATTGCAGTTGAGCTTAATTATATGGAACTGTGGTGTAGTTAAATATAATCCTTCTCTAATAGAACTCAAAATAGTTAAAATAGTGAAGTCGAGTAAAGAAAAAAAACAAGCACATATTTGACTTTATTAACTTAAGAGTTGGAATGAAACGCAACAAAGATGGAAAATGAAATCGCTTCAGCAAACTCGATGAAATTGTTGCGAACGAAATGAATTTTAAAAAGATTCATAGTTTTTTCGCAGTTTTTTCAAATGCTGCGAGTTGAAATTCGCAGTGAGAGTTTGAAAGCGAGGAAAAAGAGTGGCTAATCTGGCCTTAACAAATTCATTCGAGGAGTCGAGAATCTGATATTGAAATTTATAACTGAGTTCGATGTGGTCTTCAAGTTTGTGCAAGGAGCGTGTCGATATATTGCGAGTCTCCTTTGACACGAATTAATGACTCATCGCAGCAGCGCCAGTAAGAGTTTTAATTAAATTGAAGTAATTGCCCGTGCATAACTTACTAATTTCCAACGCGTAATTGCACCGCTTTCATACAATCGCGTTACTGGATTTGCTTTCGTCAAAGTTTCAAGTCTTCCTTTCTTCGATGCCCAACAATTTTCAAGCATTCGAAGAGTGCGAAATGATCATCTTTTTCACGAATTCTTTTCCTATTTTATATATCGCCAAAAGTAGTTTCCACTGAAATCAATATTTTTATCTTTTGACAAAAATGAAAAATTGAATTTTAACAATACCCATATGTTAATAATAATATTCTATACATGTATATAAAAACTGCGAGACATAAATGAATTGTCCTCAACTGTTGTATGTTTATCTGAAAAGTGATTTATCATTTATATCTTTTGAATGTTATTTAATATGTAAAATATATTGATATCGTTAAAATATGAATTTTGGTGAGTTCATGTTTGTAATTCCATTTGCTAAAAATCTTAAGTAAATTCTACAATCCATGATGCATAATACATGTTTTATCGTTACGAGTATTGGCAAAGTTGTGATTAATTGAGAATGTGAATTGTGTCGTCCCTAAATTATCATGATTCGTAAATACCGGTTTATAAATACAGCATTGAATAACGATCTCAATTGATCTACTTTAAACAAGTTAAATCTCTTTAGGTCATGATAACAGGCTGAAATAATGCAAGGATTTTTGCAATACAAATTGTTGATACCTATGGCAACGAGATTTCTGTAAACTCAACGTGTCATAAAATAGTTTAAGTGCCAGAAAAAGTAACTCTGCATCAGAAGAGTCGCTTGACACTAAGCTCGAGTAATTTTATAACGTATGCATACGTTATTTTGCGCGCGAAAAGTATTAGGCATTCAGTTGCTATACTGGAAAACATATTTTCTTTAATTTATAAGCTTTTTTATGAATCATAAAATGGTTCAAAGTAAAAAGTTGTAGACTGCATGAATCTGTTCTGAAATGATAAAGTGTGGTTGTGTTAATATTGAAGTTGTAAATTGTGATTCGACTACGAGAAATGGCTGGGTGCGAACTCCATTAATGTTTTTTTATCTTATTACTTTCAAACTCTTCAAAGAAGTGACAGCTTAAAGGGACAGTTAAGATTCAAATTAATTTGTCTTATTTTTGTCTCGTCTTCGAGGGAATACTGAGAAATATAAATTGATTTTTGTCATAAAATTACTCTGGTAAGCTGAGAGAAATTATGATGAGAAAACTAGATTATAATTGATACACGCGGCGAAAAATGCCATTAAAGCAACAAGATTCGTTCTTGAATTAAAGCTGATATTTTGAACTTAAAAAAATATTTTATAAGGTTGATTATAACATGATAACTGTATCTAAAATATTACTTTAATAAAAATATATGGTCGTTAAACTTATGGCGTGTTATAAAAATATTTATAATAGTAGGATTTGTTGTATGTTGACAGTGGAGATAAAAATTATGAACATAAGTATATATTTAGTTTAATATTACTTTTAAAAATATTTTTTGAAAGTAGATGATATTTTGTTTTGGTGTTACGTATATAATTTCCTTTTAAGCTAAATAATTTTTATATCGATAAAAACATTTAAACAATGCAATATATAAATATAGTATTGGATAAATATATATTTATAACTATTGATTATTAATTATTTTTTCTATCAATATGTAAAGTTTAAAAATAGACGAGAATCTTAAAATTATTTTTCAAAATCTAATCTTGTTGGTAGAGCAGTTTTCATAGTGAAATAGACGTTGGAATCAGAAGGATTCTATATATAATATAATCCGATCGCATATGGAATTAACAAACCTAACTATGATACTATAATTTCTGCAACTAACTGAACAAAACTTTGTCTAGGCCCGGAATGAACGAAGCTTGATATAGTTAAATCCGTCGTCGATTTATAAGTGATTTTCAAAAGGTTAAAGTACCATAAACAAGTTCATTAAATGTGTTATATGAATCGATTTAGAAGTTTAGTGACGATAAAATTTATGGCGAACCCTAATGAATATTACTAACACATTTACTCATTAAAACTGTGTATTGTACCTGATTTATTTTCATTGCAATAAAGTACCGATAAATTGTTAACTTATCTAATAGCTATGTTTATTTATTAAATAAACATAACAAATACACATTTATAACTATTATTACCATTTCTCGATTCAAAATAACTATTATTATTATTTTGCATAAGTTATTGGTTTTTGTATTAAATCATATAGTATAATAAAATCGTTTTTGACGTTAAACAAATGTTTTATTATTAAATAAGCAATATGGTCATGTACAACGAAATTATTATTGAAACAATATAATCAATATATTTCTTTGATGTGTATAGGTAAAAACATTATCCACGTAGACGAGTTAAAGGTGGTCATTTTCATACCATCATAATTCCGGTAATTTTTATCGATATTCAGGATTTCTTCATTGAATTCACAATTAAAAAAGACTTAGGATTATGGTGGAAAATACCTCTCATGATAATTGACATTATTTGAATCAATCATTATTTTTTCATTACTTCAATTTCGTTGTTATTATTTTATATTTGAAGAGTATTCGAAAAAGGTACGAAAAAATATGCCACGTTGCTGCAATATTCTGGAAAATTTATGCACTGTGATACTAACCGCTGGATAAGACTGTAAATAAATATTTCATAATAATTATCTCATTAACCAAAAAACGATTTTGAATATTTTGAATTCTATTTATATTAACGCAACATTATATAGTCATCCAATAGTTTTTCGGAAATATTATTTAGCCATTTTATGAATGTTGATTCATAAAATGGGTTTGGGTTTATTGATAATTACTTTTGTTTTGATAAATGATAAATAATACTTATATGGTTATTTATGGGTTGTATTGAAATTTATAAATAGTATTTCTACAAAGCATTCAAGTACTATTAATGAAATGTCACGTAATGTTATCGTAATGTTGCCATATGACTACTCTTTCAGTGGATATGTTCATTTTGTGACAAATTTCAAAACCGAAATGGAACGCTTAGAGAAAAAAAGGAAATAAAATGAAAAGACGTCACGAAAAAGATTATTATAACATTAATGAAATGTTTCGTTTTCGTTACAAAAAATGTTTTACCTTTTGGAAAAATAATTCCCTGCGTCTTTTTCATATCACTTTGAAAAAGTTAGTTTAATCTCAACTTTGGTATGGATAAAATGAAATAATTTGACGTAAATTACTCTGCCTTTTCGCAGCAAATACTTATTTCAGTGAAATATATTATAATAATATGTATATTATATAAATTTTTGTATTATTTTGTCAACTGAAGTTTGAACATTTCAAATAAGAATCATTTGTCTTGTTTTTATCTGTTCATAAAATTTCTCACGAGAATGCTCACAGTCGTCCGTCTCCAACTATATCACAGAAGCCAACTTAATTATACTCTTCACATACTAAATTGGTCGTCATAAAGACACACAATCTTAAACATATTTCAGACAGCTGACAAATGTGCTCTGCATCGCTTAGAGAACGCGTTTTCTTTGGACGTAATCAGAAGATTCATGGAACCCTGACGGGAATACATTCGTCTTAAACCGTTTGGACAAATAATCCAATTAAGACGCGTCATTTGTCACATTTCGTGGGGGAAAAAATATTTCGGCATAATCAAGGCGCGGACTAAAAAGCGTCCAATTACTGCGGGCCAATGATACGGAATCGCAGCCGCGCGCGCCGTAATGAATCACGCTTTTTCGTCCTGCGTCGCAATTATGCTTACAGCTCGGTTTTTCTTCAGTCAATCCCATTTGGAGAGTCGGCGCATCGCTTTTCCGTGTTATTTTTCGACTCACGTTTTTGCCTGCGTTAGATCTCGTCATTTAAAAATCAGTTTCAAACATTTGTTAGTAAAAGCAACATTGACAGAACTTATTAACAACTTCAATTACAGGATATAAACTGTCGAGATATATCTGTCATTAAGCTTGTCAATATTTAATACCTACGGTATATCAAGACTCCAATTCCCATACAATGTTCTCCCGTAAAATAAAACATTCATGGCTGCTAATGCTCGTTTCATCATTCATAGCTTATCATAATGGAAAATTAGTTCGCTAGCTGGAAATCGAACAGTTTTTAACGTCACTGTTCGACATATACTTATGTAACTGTACATTTACGTGCGTGTATAGCTGCAGCTGATGCAACACATTTCGGGCGAATCGCTAGAGCAATACGTGTAATGATTTTGTATTTCATTGAGATCTATAATCTTGCAATATTTCTGATTGAAAATCATAGAGATTCCCGAAATGACTATTGTGAAAATATGCTTCACTTGGTTGTATGGAACATATTTTGCGTGATATAATGTAGAAACATTAGTATGTATAGAAATGAACCACTGTTATTACTCCTATTTCGGATTTATATAACGTGATGAAACAAATCATTTTCGTGTCAATAAATAAAATGTAACAGAACATCCGTAGAAAAAATCTGAAGAACGAAGTGGCAAATCTGTTAATTATAACAAACCTTGTGATTGGTCAGTGAGAAGAATATCTGAAACGGATTATATTTGATGATTATATTAATTCTAATAAATTGAACATTTTTCCTGCTGAGTATTTATGCAAATTAGAGTGAAATATTGATGAGCACGGTAAAAGTTGAGTCGAATAAAATTACAAATGAAAGTGGAAACAGATGAAAATGATACGAGTTTTATGTATGGGAGATTGAAGAATAAATGGTAATGAAAAACGAGTCACGTACTTTTTTAATAATCTCTAAAATGACCGAAAATAGAGTTCTTGTTAGACAGGCGGAAGACCCTTCTTTCTTCATTGCTCGACAATATGAAAACGTGACTCCTTTTGGTAAGAGATGCGTGACTGGAGATGTAAACTAAAGAATTATAATGCTATTGGTTTCTGCTACATATACTCATATACTTGTAATCATATTTATTCATATGTTTTTAAATTGTTTGATCAGGATTCTCTTTGAATATCTATAAATGATTATTCATATTAATCAAATGAGCCATTCATCTATATAAAAGATTAGATACGTTAATTAACCTGTCGATTATGTTAGAATATGGCGGTCGCTGTATTAAAAATAACAATTTTTATTGTAAACACGTAAAGAATATTGAAATACAAATAAATTGCTTTCTGGTAATTGAATTAGCCGATCAAAACGTTGTAAAGAAAATAACATCGTCAAATATTGAACGAAATGTTTTTATACTGTTTAAGGCACATTTTATTTGCATCTAGTATTTATTTTCATTTGAAATACGCGTACTTTAAATCTAAAGTTATAACTTGATCATATTCCCTCTCTATTAATGAAACTTTGATAAGCTTAATTTTTACCTTTTCAACAGTTATTAGCGATTTTCCATTTATTATATATTCCACTTTGATCCGTTGAAATAAAAAGCTATTTAATGTTTTTAGATTTGTGCAAATGACGATTTATTATAAATGAACTAATTGCCAATGATGTAAAAATATTAAATACAATACATCATAAATGTGTTAATTAAATTTACGATTTTCATTAATGGATAATATGTTCATAATTTATTGTTAACAATTAAAATATATAATAAATTATGAAAATATCATGTTTTTAAAAGTTAATGCATGTAAAAGGTATTACAAACTCAAACTTTCGGGCACGAAAACCTACATTTTTAGTAGTATACTACAACTACACTCCTGGATCAATACTTTAAGATATACAGATTTGCTTCAATGGATATTATTTGAATTTTCAACTTGATTATTATGTATCACTAAAAGATTTGGTTATAAATCAAATAATAAAGTCAGTGTAATTTGTATTCAAAATTTATTTGAATTCAATTTAGTGTGGTTAATTATCTTCGCCAAATTTTGGAATATACATTGAGGATTCTTTAATTTTGTCATGTCAATATACTGTTAATAATTTGTTGGTAAATTATTGACATATTGCTTTGAAGTTTGTTATTCCTACATCTAAAAAAAAATGAAATGTTCTACTTCATTTTTATGTGCTGATTGCGTTGCAATGTTTCGTTACAGATATTTGTTTGGCTGAGGCAGCAGATGTAACTGAAAGATTGGTAATAGTTTAGAAAAACAATAGTGTGGTCATCTCAATTAGATAAACACGTTAAACATAGTATTCATATAACAGACGAACAAATATCTATTGCATATATATACCTTTATATCCAAGTAAAGCGTATCATTAAAAAGGTTAAGCCAAGATTGCTCAGAATTATCTTCATCCCACAAAAAAGGCAGGAAACATTAAATGAAACAAAAAAAGGATATTAAATTTTGCAAAAACAACCGTAACAAATATTGACAATATTGTAGCTATTTTAATTACTTTTATCGAATATCGTTAGCTTTGCCAAATTCCAGTTGTATACTAAGTAAAGGAACGAAATGTAAAATAATAATAATTTATCTTCAATAATGATAAATTAAATTCACGAAAAGTGACGCTTCATTGTGCAACAAAAATATTGTTTATACTTAGAAAATATTGTATCACTAAGAAAAAATTAATTTTTATTATCGCTATCATTCGTCACTGAAAATTCTGTGTTAAATTGTATTTTATTCTTTTGCTGATGTAGTCCGAAAAGTGCTGCCCTCAGGCGGTTTTTGGAGCGCAACGTGAAAATTGGTCTAGTCAACATCAAACGGAGGAAACGAGAAAAGTAACATTTTTCAGAAAAAACAAGATGTAAAAACTATGCAATGAGTGAAAAACAGCAATTAAATTTTGAATTACATTAAAATGTACTGAAAAAATGTGTGTTGGTGCTGCTACGGTAACTAATATAGTTTTGATAATTTGATTTTATTAAAATTGTAGACAGACTGATAATTGTGAATCTATAACTACAGTACGAAGTTGTCATAGCTACAGTCAACACTTATTTTTTGCCTGGCTTTAGTTTGCACTTGCTTTAGCATTGGACCGTAGTTAAAATACACTTTGAGTATAATTATAATTATAGAACGTCCAATAAAGATATTGATATTATATATATAATGGCGACACAATATTTAAGAATCTTACCATTAAAATTAAATATTGAATATAAATTAAATATATAATATTTGAACAATTTTATTAACTCCATTTTGCCAGTTTAAACTTCTTTTTATTTGTTTTATTGATTTTTCCTATTGTGATTTTAGTTGATGATTTGCAAAAAATCTTTTTTATTTTCATTTTGAATTTTTTTTCAAACTAATTATATTTTCGTAACACGTGCACGAGAAAAAAACTATTTTTAAAATATTTTTCAAATGAAATATAGCAATTATTAACTCTAGGGCAATTAAATTGTTTTATCGGCCCTAGGGCTACTAAATGACAACGTATAAGTCAGTTATTAAACACATCTGTCTGTTTGTTCAAAGACGGACAAAATTATATAATATGTTAATAGTTAAATTTTTAACATTAATTACATACAAATATCAAATTATATAAAATGAAGAAAATTATTGATTTTGAAATTGATTTAATCTCTGCCTAAACATTATTTTGATCCTTTTTTATCATTCTTTATGTTTAAATAAGAAAAGTGTATGTTAAAATAATATAATATCACGTGATTTTAATTTTGTAAAAAAATATTGCAGGTTTTGCCCGCGAACTCCCCGACTGGGGAGAAACCCCCTTTGCTATGTCACACTTGCTGTTCGTGACAGAGTATACATTTAAAAGTATACGTATAAACGTGTTACAAAAAAGTATCATATGAAACGCAAATGGAACGACAGCGATTATTTATTATTCCGTACTTGTATCATAATGTACTATTTCATTCCGTTTATAATCTAAATGGTATTAATAACTAATTTACCCAACAATGAATTTGTTAAACATGCATAATAAATTTAAGAAGTTAGAATATTATATATAGCAATTGTTTTTCACTTCACATAAATATATTATGGCAAAACAATAATTATGATTATATTTCAAGAATATTGAACATTAGGATGTTTTTGTTTTAATAATATCAATTTTAATTAAGACATTCGAAGTAACTAAGCTTATTTTGAGATGTTTTATCTGTATTTACTAAATCGGTAGAATAGTTAGCGAATCAATTTTAATCTGCATATAGTATGCAATTAATCGGATATTTGATAAAGGAATTCCAATATATAGAAATGATTATTTATAGCGATATCATTTAATAGCATAAAAATGCATAGTTTATTATGAATAGTTTTGGGAAATCAATTGCTAAATTAATATGAAACAGTCCAAATTTCTACGGCTAAACTTATTATACTTAACAAAAATACTTATGGTTTACATATAAATGATTTTAACACGCTGAAATGTGGACATCGTAATTCAGCAACTGATCTACAGATAAATTATCGGAAATACCATTCAAACGCTGAGCGTGAATGAAATTAACGAGTTTCCAATTTTCGAAATATTGTGGTAAATTTCGATAACAAATTATGAAACAAACAAATTGATTTTCGATCATGGTTTAAAAATTTATGAAAATTTAGTCAAACAATTTAGAAATAGTTTAGAAGAAAATGCTGATCTATATGCAATGAATAATTTTTAGTTAAATTTTTTTGTACTTATGGTATTCTATACAATTTGTCAAAAATTATTAAATTTAATACTCATATTTAGCTTCAAAATGTTTAGTTTATTTTCTATTCCTAAAGACAAATTTATAAGAATAGAAATTGAATATAAATTTTATATTAATGTATTTCTTAATTAATTCATACATTGATCAACTACATTCAGCCAATCAGCGTTAATTTGTACTTTTGATAAAAAATTAAAATTGCATAATAGAGAAAGTATCGTATTATATTCATGACAATACCTGAGAATTTGGTTTTCTATATTCTTCATTATAACTTTAATATTTAGAAATGATATTCATTTATATATGTTTAAGCTAGAGAAGTATCAATGTTACTATTGCTTTTAATCGAGCGGATGGAAGCTAGCTTTTATATTCGAAGATTATGATTAAACAGTATCAATTTTCTATCACGTAAATTTAATTGATCTAGCTAATTTATTTGAATATGTTTATACTCCACACTAAATGTACTCAGACAAAGGAAACTGAAAATATCGGAAAATCTCGGTAATTAATGACGCTAAAGTTCAGCGCGAATTCAGCACAAAATAATTTTTCATAAAAACGGTTTGAAATTACTTCTTTCGACTGAATTTAAGTGCGAAAAAATATTTCAAGAAGTCTACGTTGTAAAATCGTCGAACTTTTGCCATAACTTCGGAATATCAATTTTATAACTATTTACGAAAGTGTGTTATAAGAGAATCATTGAAAATCATTTTTTAGATTTAAAACCTCAAGAAAATACCGCAAGAATTCGAGAGTTGCGAAATTGATATTTACAGGAAAGAACGAAACATTTGTCTAGATGACCCGTTTTGACGTTGTTTTCAGTTTAGAATTCCTAGGGAGTCTTCTCGAAGCTTGACATCTCTACTTTCGAGCTGAATTTCAGTATCATAAAAATATTATTATTTTACACGTCGTAACTTTTGTGTTTTTTGTTAAAATTAATGTTATCTCTTTTCAAATTAAAAATGAGAAATGTCTCAGAACAATTATTTCCATCAAATTTAGAATTCCACAATGAAAAATATTCAAAATGTTTTAAAATGAAATTATGCGTCGATTCGATGAATTAGTTTATTTTGAAAAGAATGTTTTATTAAAGGAATCGAGAATTCAATTAGTATTTAGAAAATTATCTGTCTTTGCTATTCGAATTGTGATGGAACAACACCATAGCTTTAACGGAAGTTATTTTATTCTTTTTTCATGACTCTTTCATCTCAGGCATTAAAGATTATTTGATGTATGTGAAACAATAATAAAATTCTGCAAAATGTTTTTACAAAGTTTAGGTGTGTGCACACAGTTGACTTATCAAAAGCTGAATAATTTTTTGATAAAAAACATGAAATTC
>JABFQD010005261.1:0-10887 GCA_022817045.1 Psix sp. ZL-2020
ATTCAAAGTAAATGGAATAAAAAATACAATTTAAACACACGTAAAAGGTTTCAATATATCCACGTATAAAATCATAATTTATCTGATGAATTAAACAAATAAATCTAATTTGATGATGAGGTACAACTGTATCATAGACTTAAGATTCTAAAATTATAATTGTTCAATGAAGAAATTTTACATATAATACATGTACAAATCATGATTTGAAAAATGAATTCAATATAAACATAACTAAAAAAATGAAATGTTTTTAGTATCTTATTGAAAACAACATTGATTTATTTTTGAGACATGATAAAAAATTGAGAACAATTTTCAGTCACGTAAAGTGTCTTAAGAATATATTTCATGAACTGAAACACTTTACAAGATATCTCAATTTGTCTCAATTTGAGATAAATTGTTGTAAACATGAGATACAGTGTATAAAAAAGGTGTAGTACACAAACGGCTCATTGTTTCAAAAAATATATATACCATATTGCTGTTCATAAAAAAACAGATATCAAATTCACATTAAATATTGAAAACAAAGATAGTTCCTTTTACATATAAATAAAACAAAATTTGGATTAATTAAATAATGCCTTTGGTTTCTATAGTTTCCGCTAATTTAATGTTTATAATTTGTTTAGCATTAGCTACTAATCTTTTGTAATTAAGCACATTTTTTCTTAGAACGCGTTAACTTAAACTATCAACTTGGAACGTATATCACGATTACATTCACAGTACGGTGGATTCGTGAACAAACTATTCTAAGATTTTGTAACCCTGCATAAGGGTCGGGAGAACAATAGGATAAAGCAAAGTTAACTACCAAAACGGAAACTGGATAGAAGCGGTCAGATAAATAAATAGACGAAAGAAAAGTGAACTCAAGTAACCTGCTTAATTTATTATGGTTTGCTAAAGTCTCCCAGCAAACACTAATTTGATTTAAGATGCGAGAGGTTGTCTGGAAATATCAATAATTTAGTCCAGACAACATTTTCTACGGACTTCAATTTCGTTCAGAACTTTACAATGATCTTTTTAATCGGTTTCCAATATCTGTTGATCCAAGATTTTTAATGGAGGCTTAAAAAAGTTGTAACAAATGAGTTATCATTTTTGTAAAACTTTGAAAGAAAATTACTGAACCGTAAAATGATGTTTAAATTTCGTTCATAGAAATATTAATTATATCGTCCATCATCAACGTCATATTTAATTATGATGTCTGCGATGTTTGCAGACGAAGAAATTACGAAAATCAACGGAAACCAATTAAGGACGTTTTCATTTTTCGAAAAATCTTATCGAAATCTGTCATTTCCATCAATCTTGATTGTGTAATGCGGAATCTCATTGAAAGTTACCTATTAACTAGACAGTCTTACATAAGGTCATTGCAAACTGGTAAAATGCACAGCATGAAAATATCGATTTTCATGGTGCAGCGTGTTTTCGTCTACGTGCCTACGTCCTTCTTCGACGCTGCCGCGTTACGTATAAATATGCATTCGTGTGAGAGTGAATTGGCGAATGCATTCCATGAGCGCGCACCTTGTTACTTACCTCAACTTGACAATGTCCTCCGACGAGCGAATGTCAAGAGCAAGACACCGCATAAAAAGATTTGCAAACGATTTACTTGTTGGTACCTGCTGATAAGATCGATGAATCCTAATTCATTCAATTTCGAGAGAATATCGTAAATCTTAAATCTTTGCATATGCACGTATAAAATGTAGAAAACTTGAGATTCAAAAGCGCGGTTGAATGAAAGAACAAATAATGTAAAGAGTAAAGGTACCAACTTTTTTAACTATTAAATCTTTTTCTTTATTGTTTACAAAATTAATATTGTTTGCTTAACTATGACACATGTTGAAAAATTACTTTAGATTATTACATGGATAAAAAAATCGATTATCAACTCTACGAATAGATTTAATTGAATATAGTCAGGACTGAACAATTTAAACTATACAATACAGTTGTAGAAGTTAAGTGAATTCAAAAATAAAGTCAATAATTATATATAGAGAAGTAAGGTCAAAGATTAATTGATGAAAATATAGAATATAGAAAACACCTGAAGGTCAAAGAGGTAGAATAGACAAAAATTCAAAAAATGAAATAGAGTTAAGAATAATTAATAGTGAGAAATATATGAGTAATAAGACTGAAGATTAATTTAAAATGATTTGAACTTAAATATATATAGTTTAGCATCAAGTTATACAGTTAAAGCTGTCAAATACATAATTTAGAATAAACATAAGTTGAATATCTGATTTAGAATCAATACGTTAACGAAGGTGATGAAAGTTAAAACGATATCCGTTGGGTGAATAGGTGAACCTGAAAATAAAAAAGGTTTAAAATGAAATATTTGTCGGTTGAGGAAAATCAGGTTGAAAATACTCTCAACAATGTTGTAACAATTCTAGAGAAAGAAGTTTTAACGAGGAAGTATACCTATATGAGGACAAACAGTTTCTTCTTTTCTAAAATCTCTTGAAGTTGATACAATCGAAAATGATAGAATCATTATTGTAAAACAACATATACAAAAACCTGGAACATAAAGTTTGACTAGCTTCAACGGTTTTTCTCTTAAGCAGTAATGATTAGTAATTTCTGAATAAAAACGAGATTATTCCTACGCCATGAGATGAAGCTTAGATCTGTTTCCTGGAACGTGCCGGCAACTTACAGGTTCACGTCTTCCGACAGCGATTAACCATCTGTGGAGTATGCACGACCCCCTGGCCATTGTTGTGCACACTTCATATCGCGTTTATATCCCGGTCGAGCTTTGCAGTATTCTTCTCCTTTCCCTTCGTCTCATCTACATTGCAATAACAATATACAAGTATAGTTCAACCACTGCGACTGTCTCCGGTGTTCGGCCAGCTGCGCCGGTCAACGGAACCCGTACCACTGAGTTGCGTCATTTACTACTCAGCCGCTTTATTTGTGCTCGCTTAATTGGCACTCTTTAGCGGATCAGTTTTTATTACGATATTATTTATTTTACAGTTATACTGCCGGAAGCCACTTTGGATTATCACAAAAACAATTCAATAAATATTTTATCGCACAAAATAGCAAACGTAAATTATGCTCGAAAATTGGTGCATTGAATGTTTAATTCCAGTTGAATAATTGATAATAATAGTTGAGTCTCATAAAATTTAATTTCCTCTTAACTGTTGAACGAAGGACAGGTCGATGAATTGTCGAATTAAACAATTGATTCTTTAGGAGAAACTTTTTCAAAAAATGTCAAATAAATACTTGTACAGTGAGTTTATTTGAATTTGATACTTTCCGTATTGTTTGTACATTGTTTGGTATCGTATCGCGCCGACCTTTCTACGAGAGTGACTCCTTACAAAGCATGGCATTGACCCGTAAACTGTCACCGAAATTTTAGTTGAACTTTAAATCTGATATCATCATTCGCCCGTCCATTCCGAAATGAATTCAACACCGGAGGTTTCGTATGAATTACGCTTTCGACGAAATTAAAGTCGGGACTTGTTTTCGCAAACTCGCTGCTGGTAACTTGACTTCGATTGTTAACGTCTCGACAGGAATAAGGACAAACGTTCACACGTGGTAATTACGTCTTTGCAACGTAAAATGAACGAAATAATGAGAAAAAACAACCAATGTGTTTTGCATAAACGTGACGAAACTACGGGATTATGTTAATTAAAAAGCTCTTGAAACTTGGAATTAATAATGTATCATTCTATTTTACTTGCTTTCACTTTTCATAAATTTCACTTGTTACTTGTTTAACTAAAATGAAATTACCTTTTCCAACTTTAAAAGCTACAAAAAGAAGCTCAAAAAACTGCATCTTCGTTACAATCATTCAACATTGAAATTGAACTTGGTTAATTTATATTCATGGTTGTATTAGATTTAAAGGTTTAGGAAATTCGAACGTTAACGAATAGAGGGCGTCGAATAACTGAATTAGTCGCGTCGAACGGAAATCAAATACTAGAGTCAAAGGAAGTTGTGCAGGTATTTCTAGCAGTGTCGTTGGTACCAACCCGCGACCGCAACAAACCGCCAAGAACTTTGCTGTTTAGTGGCTATTCGTTCTCTCAACGAAGAGACAGACGCAACAAGAGAGAGAGGTAACGAGCAAGAGACGACTGGCGGCTGTTTACACTTCGGCCAGCGTGTAGACAGTAAGGGTAACTACATGCGTTAGGATATGCGTAACTAGCTCAAGATTTATTAATAAAGGTCAGAGCGAGAACACGAGAATCTGATATGCCCTCCCAGAGGGATATAAAGTGGCGGGTTTTTAAACATATTTTAACGGCGGCTATAAAATATCGGAAAATTTAATTGACAGCTTTCTAATTACGAACGTTGATAATTGTTACGTGAAATCAATAGCAGACTATTGAATTTCACTTTCGCATGTTTGTGGCGTTTCGTATTGAAATGTTGTTGTGCGCACTTTACCGGTTTTGATTATTGTTCGAATGTTGTTTTCGTCTGCGAGAAATATAATAGAACAAGATGTAAATGCACGCAGAGGTGGAACAAAATGAGGTATTGCGTCGTATAAAATGTTTTCCGAAACAATGACGTTCACTTGCGAGAAGACGGGGAAATGCAAAAACGTTGTTGTCAGACGCAACGCCGGGCACAATCGAGGGAAGTTTAGCGAGCTAACAGCGTCAGTTCCGTACCAAGTGCTGTACGAATATCAGAGGGACTAACCGTACTTTTTCGCTTTGCATTCGCGTAACTAAGAATACAGGCACCCGGGGTTTCATTTAATCTGTGCATTTATATCATGGTATAATAAATGTGCTTTATCAAAAGTACAAGATCATATATTATGAAAACAACAAGACACTAGGTTATGCTGAATGAATATTTATGATAATCCAAGTACAAATATATATGGCTGTATATATAAAATTGTCTGTATAACATGTACTGAAGAAACTGAAACACGACAAATTACTATTTTAACAGTACCCTTAAAACAAAGTTTTCTTTTACTCAGAAACGTTATTAAAAATGAATAATGCTCTGTTCCAGCAATGTATGTTTTAATTATAAAATAATTTATGATTTATCATATTATTATAACACTATACAACAATATCAATATAATATTTCTTATATAATATTATAATTCAGATATATTAAGTCATATATATGACTGAATCGTGATATTATTGAATGCTTATTTGTTTATAATCTTTAATAATTAATATAGAATTAATGTTAACATTATATGTTATTGAAAAATTTATTTTATTATTATCTAGACGTTATTGTATACTATTGTATTTTCATATTATATCGATTTTCTGTCAATACAGTATATAATATTTTCACTAACATGTAAAGACAAGTCATGCATTAATATTACACATGTTTTATATATAAATAGAAATTCTCATAAAACATTCCGAGTTCTTTTACCATATATACACACATATAAATGTTTCAAACTTAAAAGGATATTAATGTGATGACTTTATGCCTTACTAAAAATAAAATAAATATATGTGACCTTATATTTCTGACAATATTTATATATACCGGCAGACGTACTTATAAATCTAACATTTATGTTTATAGATAATTTATATAAACAATAGTATCATATATTTAAATATTCAATAGGTATACTTTATTTATGCAAGGATTAGTCTAATGAAATTTAATAGCTTGATGATATCTGATAAATACAGTTGATTCTAATTCAGCAAACTCAACCCGATAGCTATGCAGATTTTGCTTACTTTCAAGAAAGCAACAGATGATTCGGTCGACTTAATCTGCTTACCTATAACCTGCGAATTTGGCTGACCTCAGTTTATTTGACGAAGTCAGCTGAAACCATACTTGACTAGGCAACTGTTAGCTTATCATTTAACTCTCTTTTATACGTATATATATATATATATATATATATATATATATGTATATGTATATATATGAAGAAGCTTTCAGTATTCATTGTAATACATATCTTGGTCACGAAAATCGATCGCTAAGCCATTCTCAATATGTAAAATAACTATATTGAATCATTACTTTGTACTCTAACGGCACATTAACAAAAAGCAAACGTTTCTGTTACAGATGCTGCGGCAGCCGGTACTCGTCTTTCACGTGCATACGAGCGGCAGAGCTGCTCTACAATTATGGTGAGTTATCGTATTCGTCGATAATTATAGAGAGCTTCCCTCTAGCAGAGCAAAGGAAATCGTCGTTTTTTGCTTCCGAATGTCTACGGTTCATAGAGAACTGCCACTACGATTTTCGCACTTTCAATATATTGTACTATAACTACCGGATATAGAAAAATAACGACAATTAGGTTATTCGTATACACTATCATCAAAATCAATTTACCCATTATTTAACATGAAAAGAAAGATCGTGGAATTGTTCTTTTGAAAAAAATCTATGCACTGGAACAATGATTTTGAACTTTTTTCATCGTATTTAATAACCGGGAATCAGTTTTTTATGATGCTGGAAATATTTCTGGTCGAGCATAATCGCTTCACTTTTTACGAGCATTACTGAAAGGCTTACGAAAATTCATACCCGCGGCGGTTCATTGGAATTCGTCTGATGAATCTGATAAGATCATAATAATGCAAAATTTCGGCCTTCTGTGGAAGTAACGCCGTAGTACTGTTGACTGTGCCGTCCGTGTAAATTATGCAAAATGGTTACCTTTTTGCGCGCCGCGTAAAAGCTCGGTTTTTCGCCAAACCGTTCCATCAATCTTTGACGTGATTTCATTTTATTAAAAATCTAAAATAACCTCCACAACTCAAAGTAATGATAATTAAAAATCAATATCAGTATCGGAATCACTTTTGAATCAGCTATAAATGAAATTTTATATTCGAGGTAAAGCATATATAAAATAGTTCCAACTTACCATACAAAATATGATATTTCAATCGAAATAATCCTTTTTATAATAAATGAATTAAATAAATATATTCCACTTACTTTGAATCTTTCAATTTCATAGTCACAAACGAAATGCAAATTGGTTGAAGCGGTATGCAAATTGGGCACAATATCCGCGCCACAAAGGTGTCGAATAGCGCTGTAGTCCCACGTGATTCACGCGGCGGGAATCCGCAATATAACGAATCCACGCCAGTTAATTATCATCAGCCTATAGGAGTTTGTTGGTTGTGCGAAAACTTTATCATCGACGATATGTGATCTTGCTGACGAAGACAGACAATTAAGTAGCCATTTTACGCGTTGTTGTCAAAGCGCTAAAAATCGCACCGGGCTAATTACTTTCTCCTTCTAACATGCCGGGAAAAAGACCGAGGTTGCGTAAGTTTGATGAAAATCACGCGGAAATTATTCGCGCACTTTTTTACCACAAGGCTAGAGGTCATGCGAACGTAATTGGTTAATGCGGGGGGTGAAATTAGTTGATTGATGCTGAGTTTGTAGTAAAATATACGTTCATTGTTCCTGAAACTTATCATAAACCATATATATATTTATATATATATTGTTTTATACGACTCCGTCGTGAGATTGAAACTAAGAGGCAACATTTTCAACCGGTTCTTTTATTGAGCAAATGACAGGATATTTGGATGAAGAAACATTTTTCCCAGCAATACGTCAATATCTTTAACACCTCTTCATATGATCAAAATATTCATTGTGGGAAGCCAGTCGTGTTTACATAACATTTGCATATAACTACCGAAAAACAATCCTCCATAAATATTAAATCGGAGTAATGTAAGCATCTAATTATTCATCCCCTTTTATTGTAATAATAGTATGAGTACCAGAATATTACTCGCAATCAAGTCGAAGCAAATGTGGGAAACCTTTTGCCACAACAACGAATGATCAATCAGCGTGCTATTTACGTCGTCTAATTATAAACTCAGCATCGATCTAACTGTGTTTCTAAGTGTTCATTTACGAATCATGTAGTTGAAAAATCAGATACTGAAACGAGCGCGTCGAACAAAATCTTAAAGAATACTTCAATTATTACATTAATTTGTTATAATCATTAACACACGTGAAACAAGAAAATCGGAAAAGGTTGAAAAATGTATAAGCGATGTTGTTTAAGCACGATCCAACGTCCGTGCATTGTGGTGCAATGGCTAATTTTGAATCACGTAAATGTTGTTCGGATTAAATTCACCGCTTTGCTGTAAATAAGAGTTTAATTCATATTAATGTGCGAAAGCATATAATTTAATGATCCGATGATCACACTCGCATAATCCACAGTCACTTTCACCTTATCATTGCATTGAGAGCTAATCGCTGTGGATAGTATATTCATTTTTCGCAGTCAATTTACATAACTTGCGCGCATTCGGTATGTAATTATTGAAAATGAATTGTTGTATTAATGCGTTTTTCTGCTTTTTATGGTTAATCTATATAGAACACAGACATTAACCTCGATTTGAGGTTATGTCAGAAACAATGTGATCTTAACCTACTACGCTGTTTTTATCCAGCAATAAACATTTTTCTTAATGATGAAATGTGTAAAAAACACAAAATATTTACAAGAATTATACACTTTTATATTTAATTTATTTGATATGAAAACTTGAATGAAATTATCTATATATTGTAAATATCTGATTTACTTATCTTTGCTGAATTATATGTTACTCATGTTTACATTACGAATAAAAACAAACACATGTATATAGATATTCAATGATCTGAGAAGGTTGCGATGAGGTTATGTCCGGCGCAACTTTAATTTTTAATCAGCTTTAATACAATTTATCTAATCAAAAGATATTAAGAATGTTGAGTTATCTGCTTTAAGTAATCTAAAACTTCGAATTATTACATCTATCAATAAATTGTGTAAGTGAAAAAAGAAAGGTTTAAGTTAATATAAAACTTGAAATGTATACATCTATTGGTACATGTGTTTATACTCATTAGTTCTAGACATATGTGAATAACAAGAAAACAATGAGTATATAACGATAAGAAAGTTAACGTATTTTCGGCCTATTTGGCGACACATACCAAAAGTGGAAAACAATGGTACAAAAACCCCGTAGCAGTACTTTCTTGATGCGCAGACAAACTAACAAGTTAATGCGCTAATTAGAAATCCTGTGCACAATTAAAACTTATTATAATCATACTAACAGTAAACACGAATTCGTATACTAAACATAGTTATATTATTAATGGCTGAGTACATAATTTCAAACACTTACTCAGGAACGTGCATAGTTATAAATATATAACAACAGACCAATCGTAGATCGAATCGCGATTGACTCGAAGTACTTAACCTTTTAAGAAACGCGCGAAACTATTCCGCGAATTCAAATCACGCGGTCAGTTTTGACGCGCACGCGCGCATTCTCCTTGTACGAATGCACGTTTAATACGCGTCTCATTACGGTGCCGAATCGCTGAACACTGCTAAATGGTAACGGTAAATCGGGATCAGACAAGGCGCAATAATCTGCGGTTCGCGCCCCGGAATGCCGCATCTTGTTCCAAGCGTGCCGATATTAAATTGAATACAAATTTTAACGCCACTCGAGATACCGGAAATCTCGACCGATGCTCTCAAGATGTGCCGATTGGAGACACGTGCAATGCGAAAACATTGTTCTATAGTGGAAAAATTGAAACTCGTAATAGTTTGTCGTTGTTTCGTATTGCAATTCATTTTTCTTTATTATTATTATTTCTTAAATAGAAAATCATGCATTAACATTTTTATTACAGTGAATATATAATTACACAGTGCAACAGTGATTTTCGCAACAGAATGAAATTTGGATATCCATGCGAAAACGACAAATGGTGGAAGATGCTGTTTACGGCATGTTTTTATTATATCGCGTTAATTAATTATTAACAATCAAAGTTGGTAATTTTTTGACTGTTAACCATGTTTTTTTTGCATGGTTCGATTGAAAATTTTATTAACAATTCGAAAATATGAAAAATATACAGATATTTCAATTAATTATTATGAAATTAATGAACTAAAAAATTAAGAAAATAATGGAAGAAAAAGCAAGAAAATTTCAATTTCGTGTTTATTTTGGTCAGGTGAAGTTATAAAAGTAGCCAAAAACTCCAGTCCAGTAGGCCGATCCGACCGTCAAGACAGAGCTGGAAAATTTGAGAAAAAATACGGTTTTTTATGGAGTAAGAAATTTCATTCTGTTGTGAAAAAAAGTTTTCATTTTGTTGCATAGTTCTATTAGTGGTTGAACATTTATAGAATCAATTACAGAAAAATAATTTGTTAATTATAAAAACGTAAAAATTTGTTAAGTTAACAAATTTTGTGTTTTGAAAAAATTATAGTTTGAGTTTGCCAAATATCGTGAAATATTTTATAAATGTTACAATTTCTTAAAGTTGAAATTAAAAGTAATAAAGTAATGTAAGAATCCTTCGAGAAAATGAAGCTATTTTTTGATAAAAGTTCTTCTTCAATTATAATGACTTTATCGGTTATAGGAGAAGTAATGATTTTACCAGAATAAAATGTGTAATAAAATGTGGGTATGTAAAAATAATAACCATAAATTGTTATAAAATCTATATTTTTAATATTTTTTAATTTAATATAATTTATGGAATATATTACAATAATGTATAATTTTCATCACATGGGAAAAAAGATTTATTGTATATATTTTATGAATAATTGACAAAAATGAAAAATAAAACAATGCATATTTATAGCAACATCATACAAAAGTGCACAATAAAAAAGTGATGGATTTAAGAATACAAAAAATGTAATCGATTTGCTATTACTTTAAACTGGAAAAGCAAGGAATTTTTTCTAAATATAGAATATCACTCTTTATGCTA
>JABFQD010005262.1:0-10887 GCA_022817045.1 Psix sp. ZL-2020
CGTATTTAATTATATTATTATATTATCTATAACTTGTTAATAAAATGAATGTTTCCAATAAATTATACAAATATATGTTACAATTTTTAATTAAAACTTCATAAGATTTGTCTGCAATGAAAGCATATTAAAGAAGTAAAAATATTCTGACATTAAATCGAACACTTTTAGAAATTATAAAAGCTGTTGACTATTAAATCAGTTAAGGACCAAGGGTGAACCGTCTTTTTCAGGACATAACAAAGCTACGATAAAAAATTTAATCAAAATGCCCTTGTAGTAATTTACACCTCTCTCGTTCAACCCTTTCCTCGTTGTTATTTGAAGGAATCTATTTCGTTATAAAAGAACGCACGAAAATTATCTGGTTATTAATATAATGATTTGGTTGCAATTATTCAAACTGATAAAAAATTCATACAAATATTTCCCTCCCATTAATGTAGAACATATTCAATCAAATATAAACCAAATTATCTCGGTGAAAATTTAAAATTATATTACTTAATCTGAAAAGTTATTAAAGAAAATATGAAAACAACTAAATTAAACATAAAAACATAGAATCATTAAAAAAATCATGGCAAATAAACACAAATACATTAATTCCTTTGATACGTAATTGTATGCTTGATATTCTACAGTTGAAACACAAATTGAGGAAGTTTCTAAGTCATAAAGTATCCATAATAGGGTCTTAATTTCAATAGCAATGTTCAGCGGCATATAGTTACAAATTTTTAATATACTGCAAAATGCATTATAGTTCATAAGCAACAAATGGACACAGGTGTGAGACGTAATAATATAGCAATGGTGGCCCCTGACCCATGGTACCCCCAAGACTGTGCCGACTTCACTGAAGCCGCCTCAATCAAGGCTGAGAATACCGCAATCATCGTCCCCGTGTATCAATCCCTCGCGAGTCATTATTGCTGAAATGCGAGGCATTAATTTTGCCTGAGATCGTTCTTCTCGCCCCATCTTAGATAGTCTTTTCAAAAAACTTTTAAAAACCTCCAACAGTTTAATTCCTCACTAGTTTTTCAAATATTTGATATTCTTCATAACAACAGCAAAAGTAACAAATTTGGAAAATGAAATAAGCATAAGAGGTAAGGACAAAGTATGTAAATAAAAAGACTTGTGATTCTCTGTAAAACAAATTTTATTTTATATGTTGGCTAAAATACACAGCGGTATAATAGCTTAGCTGAAAACATAAACAAGACTATTGTATCGTTAGTAAATGTTATCCAAAATAGTACAGTATAAACACGTATGAATGGTTAACAGGATGTAATGTCTTCAAATTAAAAAAAAAAAAATAGAACGAGAACAGTATAAAATCGTTTCGTGAAAGACGTGATCCAGCATGCAAAACAGATTTGATAATAACGCGTCCGCTATTGTATAATAAAGGCATTTGAGCAGTTCGTATTATGAGACCAAGTAAAAACATAAATTACCGATCAATTTCAGTGATATTTATGAAGGTAACAATAATTTGACAACAAATGTATAACTAAAATTAACATGTTTGAAAATAAATATATATTCGAATATTGTCAGAAAAGAAATGTTTTTCAAATTGAAATAACGTTTATAACTCTAGCAAATTATTGTTACTAACCAAATTAATTATAATTTGAATGTCTTTTACAAATCGCTTAAACCGCATTCTTACTTATCCATTCGACGTTACCGTAAACTCAAACATTATATATTTTAAAATCTGAATTATCAATAATGTCGCTTGTGAATATTATAACGACGATGCTTATTTATATTTGTCGGCATCGTACGTACGTGACATCATAAGTTACGTCAAATAAGCGATTATAAGTCAATTATAGAGTCGATAATATTGCTAAGAATAATATAAAATTCATCCAATATAATAAATTGATACATAAGCTTCGGCTAAAAGCCGGTTGATAAATTTGCCTAATTTCATTATTTAAGTTCGAATGTTGATAGTACGAACTACACTGAATCTCCAGGTTTCGCTTTTCATAAACTGACAAAGATTTATCCCACCTTGCGTTATTATCTTTTATATATAAACGAAAATGCATGCAACTAACCTACGTCATAATTGATCTACCTAGTCGCCTCATAAACCACAAGCACGTAAAAGCCTCGGCGTCCCAAACGAATTGACCAAAATTAGAACGTAACAAGATTGGAATCGCAAAAGTTGTTAGTTCTAGTTTAAAAGAATGTAAAGTAGATCTCTTCATTATACATCTTTTGTTTCAATATTTTTGACTAATTCGAATAGGACAAAAATAATTACCGTATTCACTTAATGACAAGTTTATAAAAAAATAACAACGTTGTATGAGATCGTTTTCGAGACATTCATATTTAATTTAAGTTTGATTTATTGTTCATTTTTTTATTACTTTGTCATTAAGGAAGATATTATATTCTAGATCAGCCAAACGATGGCGGAAATGAATTCAGTGTTTAAAAGTTAAATACTTCTAGTTTATATTTTAGAAAAGTATGAAAATATGGTTAATATTAAGGAACAATTTTCACTTTGTTACTTCGACTTTAAATCCACCATCGTGTTTTCTGACCACCTTAATGCTCTTTCGATTTACATTGACAGTTTTTTTATACATTCAAATTAATGAATAAATTAAACGATCAATGTTTCGAGAAAATCATTTTGGTTAATTTAAATGTTAATATTATATTTTTATTTTCAGGTACTTTATTTACACTATCATGAATATGAAAAAGTGATGGACAATTACTGATATATCAAAGTCCAAGATATGGCATATCAAACAGTTGAAGTATTTCTTTACACATTTTTGATTATAGCTTGAGAATTATTGCAAACATTTATCTAGCTGTTTTACACTTATAATATTTTACAGAGAAAATTTATGAGAAGACTATGATATATCAGTGTGGTACATGACAATGTATTCTTATATTATAATAATTATAACGTTTTAAAATTATGAAAATATGAAAAACTACTTGGTCACTGGATTTTTTTAAATATACCGCTGACCTGTTTCTACTCAGAATTCATTAATTCTGAGAATTAGTTTAAGTCATCATATGATAGAGAAACATTGTATACAGTGATATGCAAATGAATTATATCAGTGTTTTCTCCAAATTACGAGCTAAACGATATACATACTTCCAATATTTTGCAGTAAAAAAGTACACACTGATAGAAAAAATTTGCATACTATTGTATATATTTCGTATTGGAAGTTATGTATAAAAATACACCATATGTCAATAAAAGTTATTAATTACTTCCATGGTATATCCACTTTATAAGGCAATAAGTACTAATTTTTTTTCGAAATAAAAATTGTGGCAGTAAATTCTTAAGCTAAAAGTCCAAGTTTCAGAAACTCGACTTATAAATACTTTATAATCATGAAAATATGAAAAGGGCAGTTGTTTGATGAAAATGTAGATGATAATACATCGTAGCTTATTAAGCTTACTTTATTAATTTGAATAAAGAAATTTTTTAATACTAAAATTCTCTCGTTATGTTCTCCGTGAAATATTTAAATCAAAAATAAATATATAAATAAAAAAGTAAATAATAAGTCTTTCAAATGGAATTTTTTCAAAATTAAAATATGCTTTGCGAATGTCAAAAGTATTATTTCACTTCGTGAAGTTTTATATTTTTTAATTAATACTAAGTTACAATAAACAGTAAGATTCCAGTGCCCTGAAATTGCAAAAAAATACTACCACACAAAGTTTTTATACACTGAGAAAAAAATAATAAATATTTTTATACTTCATAAAATTATAACTTCTTGTTAGTATTAGGGCTGGATATTATTAAAAAATACATCAAATTAATTTGCATATGCAAATTTATCCAATTCTTTTCTCAGTGATGCTCGAATGTAATTGAGTAAAGTTCGATTTTCTTTTCCTTGACTAGTTTCGTTATCGTCGCAGATATATTCGTCATTGTCACTATCCTTGTGTTGGATTCATCGTTATAAAATGTAAAATATGAAATTTCAAAAAAATAGAAAATAACTTTAATGTAATTTCATGTCTCAAATTTTATAGTATCGTTAAAATATCTCATTTGGCTGTTACATATTCAATGTAACAGGCACATCGATTTGTAAACCGTACAAATTCTTTGTAAACGGTATATCGTTTGAATACAATCAAGTTGTATTTTTCGACGAATTTATCCATCGTTTCATTACTTTGCATCTCAATTCAAGTGATCATGATCACATTGAGTTGGGCAAGTAATTAGTTGTATCGCATTAGCGCGAAAAAGGCACAGTTTTTCTTTTCTTTTTGCAAAATGGCCGTTTATAATGTTAGAAGATAGTAATCAACATTTCATTATCTTGTGTTAGTTTATCCAAACACGGATAAAATAATCAAAGTCTGAGCATTGTTTGAGAATATTTTTATGATAATGTAATATATTTTAATACATACTAGGTTGATCGCTTTTTTATAAAAATGTTGGATCAACTTGAATAAAAAATGAAGAATATTTATTAGAAATCGTATTAAAGAGTACCCATATGAATACGCATGCAGAAAAAGAAATAAATACAATTCTCAGTTACTTAATACGTATCGTATTTACATTTTGAGCTAAGTATTTAATTATTTTAATATTTTTTTCAATTTTTATCAAATGAATATTTGAATTACATTTATTTTTATGATATATTTTTGAGGCTCATTCATTATATTATTGCAAGTATACAAACTTTATACTAAAATAATTGAAATTAAGTGTTATTTAAAGTTACTATATTTATTTATGATACTGCATTTTTTTTCAATATTTCAATTTTATTAATAAATCAATTTTGAAATATCAGTTATATTTAAGGCACGATTTTATAATGATATAAAAAGTTTGCACATTTTGGCGAAAATAAATCTTTGATTACACCAAAATAGTATTTATATTATTTTTTCTTGCTATTTTGTATGATATAATTCAGGTTATAATAAAATTTATTATTAAATCCAATATATGTTTTTATGTTTTAAAAAAAATGTAGTTATCTATGATTTTATCATATTTAAATGCTTAAAATTTGTTCTTTATGTTTATATGAAAATTACCATTTATGTTAAAAAATATCTTTAATTGTATTGATAATAATCAAGAAGAATGCGCCTAAAATATAAAATAAAATCATGCAAAAGTTTCATTCTTTGTTCTAAAAATCGCGATATCATTGAAACTTTCATATGACATGCAATTATATATGATTTACGCATTTGTGAGAACGATATGATATGGTGAAAACCCAAATACCATGAAAATTGAAAACGATTCAAAGATATGAAAATATTCAACGAATGACATGCTTTTTGCAAACCATCGGTTATTGACTATAGTTCTGAGTAAAGAAAAGTGCGATAACCATCAACCGCACGTTTACTTACTCTATGATATAAAACTTTCTGTCTATCCATCCTAACATGCAAGGACTAATACATTAAATTTACCGCAACATATATTTCTTCTCAGTCTTGTCTGAAACATTGTATATGCAATCTAGCATTGGAAGATGGCTTCTTCGATCTAATCTATGTACACCAAGATACATAAGATTTAAAATGTTACCTGTATTCCTACGAACCTTCCACTCTAAACCTATTCTTCTCATTTAAATAAAGAAGAAAGAAAAAAAAAGTTTCTTTACTTAAAAAGAACGCAATAGATAAACTTTGTACAAACATAAACAAAAATTGAACGCAAATTACTAAACTGCCGGTAAAATGCGAACATAACGCTGAATATAAGGAACGACGAGTAGGGGGCGCTCGTCGTCGTAGTTGTAAAGTGATACTAAAATTTCTACGAAACAAAAACAATTTTACGTTTGGACGCAACGTATGAAACAATCTGAAGAACTAGACTAACTGTAGTAGGAACGTGAAGTAAACAATGCTCCTGTGTCAAAATCAGGCACTTTCAATAGCTCAAGCAATAGATCGTCTCAGATCTTGCTTTGACCTGGGACGATCCACTGGGACGATTGATGTCCTACAGAGACCAATGATCGTTGGGTTGTCGCGTTTATCTTCAAACGTGAACAATCCTGTTGCTTCCAGAGGCGAAATCTTGTCACGGATTTCGCTTAGACAGGTGGTGGTCCTCGGACATAATGTAGTTGTGGAGTGAGCGACAGGTTGAGTGAGTTTGTAGCTTCACAACAGTGCGGCTCCAAGTAACAAGCGGCACAGAAAAGCGCCAGCAGGGCCAGCTGAAAGGGCAGGGCAGCTCGCAGGATTCGCCAGACCCAACTGTGAGACATCCCAGGCTCGTCTTCCGGATCATCTGCGCCGGCTATTCCGTGTTTTACACTTACCAACTCGTTGCCCATATTTTTCTGACGAGTACACTTCTTGCGCTTACTAAAAGAAGACAAAAACAAGCACGTTAAGCAACTATCTGTCAAATTTTACATTATTAAAATTGTGCAATCGATAATCAAATGTATTATGAGTAAAATGTAATATGTTTTCCAGAAGCCTGACTTGCTTATGAAAAATGTTTTCGCGGGGGTGTTAAAATTTAGACGAAATTACGTTCCTCTTGGTCGTAAAATGGCAAGTAAATTTCACCGCACGACAATGTGATGAAAGCGTAAGCGTGTATTTTGTTTATTAAACGAGATTTGAGCTGGCTCTTTGTCACGGCCACCAAAGAACGTCGCTGTTGGCAGCGAAGAAAAGAAGCAAACATGGGATGGATTGATACGAGCGGAAACGTCGCTTTGGACTTTTTATAACTTTTTTATGGCGCAATATAGAAGACGCGAAACTAAACCTATTACCTCGGCCACAAAACAGTGATTAAACGAAACTATAAAAAAAACATCCTCAAAACAAAGTTAAATGAGGTAGCTGGTGATAATGGCTGCCAAATAATTGGTATCGCTATTTACAGGGGTGATTTCACGGTGTCGACATTAGCGACGTGAATAAAAAAAGTTCGAAATTTGATGAATGACAAATTGGATTTGCTTTTAAACTTATGATTGTGACTTTAAAAAGAAACAGTACGTAAATAAGGGTATAAAGAATAAAAAAACAAAGAAAATTAATTTAGGAGAGAGAATAATTTTCCTGTATTGACAATTTCGTTACGTAGAGTCAATATGCTAAAGACATGGCGCAAATATGCATGCACTCTTCGGGAATGCCGAGTTTCTTGGAACATATTGCAGTAGTAGAGAAAACATGCCGGCATCAGGGGTGAAAAAAGGGGTGCGCGTTCTTATGAAAAGCCATAATTCATTTCCTCGCTTGCTAGCGACTCTCAAATGTGACGCACACTTTATTCGTAAAATACCTCGTTCTTAATTTCACAATTTATCGAGATGTATATTTAATACTCTCAACACAGCTCGGTTATAAATCAGCCATTAATATATCTTAATATTAAATTTTTTCACAAAGATAATTTATTTCAAATAAAATGAACAATTCAAAAAATGTATTAGCTTTCAAAATCAAATTAAATCTATTTTTAAACAAGTTGTCACGAAATCCAAATAAGTGTCCTTAATCGATTAGGTATATTCAAATGAAACCGAAACATTTTAATAAAGTAAACAAGCAAATGACACTTAAATTCGAAGAAATTGCATGCAAAGATACAACAATAGTTACAAGGAAAGAGTTAAAACTTACGCTAAAGCAGGGTATTCGGTTTGGACAACATTTCTGCTGGAAGAGCGTGACTCGACGCTGGTTGCGGTCCTCACAATCAACTCCCGGCATTTGTCTTGTAGCCAACGCAATTCGACCTCGACGTCGTCAACCCGCTTCAATAGCTGATTAAGAGCATCACTTCCTGGCGACAATTGTGGCTCTAAAGTTCGTGTCAGTCTACGTAGAGCAGCCAAACGACGTTCGCGTTCACTCAATTCCTGCTCGCTTCCACTGTCGGAGATTCCACTGTCGGAAAGAGAGCCTCCCTCTTGGGTCAAGTTAATAATCCTTGAGTCACTGAACTTTGCACTACTACTGAGATTGTCATCCAGAGAAAGATTACTCAAGAGGCTGTCATCCTGCAACAATTAAATAATATTTTTCGTTACTACAAAATGTCACAAGTTAAAAATAATTTGAATATAAAGTAGTTATTAATTTCAAATTAATTTACAATTTTTCATTTTGTTTTCATTTCATTTAATTTACCATGATTGAAATATTTATGAAACCAAAGAAAAGTTTGTTAGGCAGTGTTTCAGTTCATTGTCAGATTAAATATTGACTTTTATCACTTTGAAACAGATTCCTTACACAAAAGATCAAATTATTAAAAATATATTTTTAAATTTTTTATGAATATAAAAAATTAATATTTATTTGTTCAATAAAAGAAATTTGCCAAAAAACCTATTATAAAGTGTTTAGAATCAACAGTGGAAAATATTGATCAACGCTGGAAGTGTTTTTTCACGGATGAATTTTCATTGTGGGAATAGTATTTCATATCGAAAACATGGTATTCTAAAAGACAGAGGGTCCTTCGACGCTTAGTAAAACACCCTGTAAAACTGAATGTTTTCCGCGTTGGATTTTATTTGTTTTGATTTATTTACAAACAATTCAAATGTTTATTAAATTCCATAAAAAGAATTTTTGGCATTAACAAAGTAAAATGAGTGCTGTAAAAAACTATTGTAGGAAACTTTAAAATATATGAAACCAGTATAATGGCACTATTACAATTATTTGACCAACAATGTCTTCAGATACTAACCCAATCTATTGGATAAAGTAATAGCTAAATTTATATTTTTAAAGCATGTGTACTTTTATAATAACTTAAGAAATAATTGAAATGTATATTTTCATCGGATTATCACAGATACTTATACTTCTTATATACTTAGATATTCTTTTAATAAATATAATTATTTGATATATTTGGAATGAGTTTATTTGAAAAATTATTTGGATTTATACATATTTAATTTATTTCTGAATAAATTTATTTTTTAATAATACAAAACACCATAAAGTCAAATATTATTTTTGTTCTAGCGAAGTTAGTCGAAAATTAACATAAGTAACTGCTATTTGTATTCCTGTACATTTCCACGACTTTCGTCAAAGTTTTTTTCCAATTTCACGCATCAAATGAAAATCATAAATAAACTGATTGACTCGTACATTAACATAACAAAACTGTTAAATTATTATGCAATTTCACCTCACATTTGGATTCTCTGAAATTAATTTTGGACAAATTTATTCATACATTTTTTAATCAAATTTTACAAATTAAACACATCTATATTAAAATCAAGTAAAATAAATCTTGTCATGTTGTTAAATCGAACAGCATAATCCTCACCATTCGTTAAAACATATGACATGAAATTTAGATACATTGTCTTAGAGGAACATCATTTCACTGGATTTGCATTATAATAGCACTCATGAGCTGAAACCTAGCAAGATGTATGTGGGATGAAATCGATTGTACCGAATCTTAATTCACAAAACGCGACGTCGAAGCGACGAAGTGACTTTGATTAGATCGACGTGAGCCGATACGAGCATGGCAGCCAGTATCAACGAATATGCCGGTATTACTGCCGGGTGTTGTCGCCTGGGGCGGATCCGCGTGGAAAAAAGTAGTCGCGAGCTAAAGGAAAACGAAATTGGTCGAGGCGCAAAGGAAACGATAGCAGCTTCGAAGCAAAAGCAAGGGGTGAAATGAACAAGGAGAGCGATGGAAAGAAGCGGGAGACCAATAGAGACCAAGTCGATTTGGGCTGTTTGTAGCCGCGGGGAGGCGAGGGACCAACCTCCGGTAATGAAAAGCGCGATCCGCATACCAAGTAGCGGCGTCCGACGTAACCTATATACAAGGTGGTATACGCTTGGATAACGAACGTCGACGTCGTTTCGGACATCCGACGGTGCTCGATTTCCGATATCGCAGTGAGAAATTGAATCGCGATCTTAGCAAAAAGCATTATGTTTTAAATGTGAAGTTGATTTACGTGATATTTTCATATGTCGCTTTTATTATCATATCTATATTATAACTCATAGGTAGGACATTAGTTAAATTGGCAAAAGACCAATAAATAGAGAGTAAAATGTTTAAAGAAACTTGTTAGACAACAATTTATTAGTGAAGGGTATTATTGTAATAGGGAGTTAGCAGCAGTGTCATTTAAGTCGGACAATTGTAAAGGAATATTTAAATACAGAAGTGTTTATTGTTCGTATCTGAGGATCTAAATGTTATCTTAATTTAAAAGCCGAGTCGTGGAAACGAATGACGAGAGGGCAGGCGTCATTAGTCGTTGTTGAAAGTTTATCGCAAGCCAATCCAATTACTCGTTATTGCGCGATTCGCATCCTCGTGAAGGTAGAATAAGAGGAGAAATAAAAGAAGGACAGCAAAAAAAGAGAAGTACTCGGGCGAGTCTGTGTCCATCTACTTATGGTATGTGCCTGCTGGTTGCAGCTGGCCAGTTTGCGATCCGCCAGCGATATTAAATTTGTATTTTTACGCTGATTCCACGGGCTATCCCGGTACGTGACCGGAAAGGAAATCGCCCGGACGATTAACGATCCGGGCTCCCAGGGGAATCTCGGGAAGCTCAAACGCCAGCCAGTACAGGTGATCTTGTTCAAGCGCTCCTCCGCCCGCACGCCAGACCAGTTATTTTATTTAGTAGCTATCAAAATTTATAGATTCTTCACGATATCGTGTAACAATGCCACCGATGAACAAAAACTTCTGTCTGCCTATTCAGCCCAAGTGATCAATCAGAGAAAGTGAATATATTTTTATAATAATTGCACATTTATAAATGATTGTTACAGTTTAAATATGTTAAATTAACAAAA
>JABFQD010005263.1:0-10885 GCA_022817045.1 Psix sp. ZL-2020
TTAAAAATGATACAACATTTGTATGGACAATTGTCCAAACATAAAACATTAGAAAAATCAACTTTCAATTCCAAAATTAATTTCCTTTGAAATGAACGATGCATGCTTTAATAACGTTACAAATTTGAATACGCTCACTGTTGAGTTAAAACCATCATTTCGTGTTTTGAAATCAAGTCTCTAAAAATAAAACTCCAAATTAGAACATTAAAAAGTATTTTGAAAGTGGATTAAATATTGTAAATGAAAACAATTTTTGTGGCAGTGATAATGAGAGTAAATAAGATTATATAAATATTCATGCAACAGTAATTTTATTATTCATTCACTTAATTTGTTTAAATCTTGAAATCATAGTGCTATTTATCATAACTGAATCAAGTTATCCATTCTATATTTGCAACTCTCCACTTTCCTTGAATCTGAATACAATTGGCTAAAAGTATTTTTTTTTTTGAAGGGTATTAAAAATGAAAAAGCCGGAATTTGTTCTCGCCATGTGATGATAAAAATTTTATTTACAAATGCGACAAGTGTAGGAATTCGGATCTCGATACTACTCCAAGAGAAGCGACCTTGCAGAATCATAATTGAATGCATATTAACGATTGGCCTGTTGCCTCACAAATCACACTGGCCCTTCTCTCAGAATAGGTCCAAGCGCAGGAGAAAATTACCAAGATATATAACAACAATCATAATCATCATAATCATATAATCATCTTTACATTAAATATAATTACAGCCTAACTATCAGAAAGTCTACGCGGATTACAATAATAGAAATATGTGTATTTCCCGAAGAAGCGGAGACTTCTTTAGTGCTGGTGGTGAGGGGTCCGGGATGGATGGAGGGGCGGGAGTGGCGGGAAGGGAGGGAAATCGTTTTTTGACATGAGGTATAATTTTATCAGAGAAAAACATCACAGCATTGACATATCAACATCGAAACGATGCCAGACATCAAAATGTTCAAATCAGACTGGTCACACCAAGCAGGCCAGGTGTACCAATCGCTTGAAAATTATGCTGCCGCGCTCGCTGTTCTTTCCGTTATAGATTAATATACAAACATCGCGCGATGGGTCAGCTCAATTCCGTGCTTATTTGTATAGTCAATCTCGCACTTACGCTTTCCCTCGGCCACGTAATTACAATTCTTTCTTTACATATAGAAAAATGGTAGCAATCGTGTAACTAATATTTAAGACACGTCGCAACCAATCAGTACCAGTTCTGCGCAACCTTTCGTATCGCATCATGGCGCTGCTCAACAAATAAATATACGCCCCACCGAAAAAGGTGAACGAAACGGAAAATTTAACAGATGTGGTAAGTTTGGGTAGGTAATTTGAATCAATATTGATTTCGTTCAAATAGCTTGCTGAATATCTATATTATGGTGTAAATAAATTATCTATCCTATATATAGGTTAGATAAATTCTATATCAAATAGATATTTCAGAAACGAAAATTGAATTCAATTGAATATTTATTGATATTTTATATATTATGCTATATTGAGTCAATATAATTCCGGCTTATAATATTTGTTCGTAATATTAACATTTTTACCATCCGATAATTATTTGGTTTTTCTTTCATTATGAAAGTTTTAATGAAGTATAATTTTATCCTTTTTTTTGCAAAAGAAACATATTCAATAGTAAAGGTAATATTGAATTTTTGATTTCTGTTGTTTTACTTTCGAAATCTATTTGTTAAGGTTTTATTAATCTGGAAATATGAATTATTATTTCATTCGTGACAAACCATTATTTTTCGGTAGGGCTTACAAATATAGTAATTTTAAAAGAAAGTAACCAGAATCAAAGATACTGTGACTTGATTTTGGATCTATTGATTTGGCCAGAATGTGTTCACGGTATCCTTAATTAGCCTTAAGAAATCCCTGAGAATCGATCTGTGCTACTTGACACGCGGAAACACAGATCCATTTTTGAATTAATAATCAAAGATAACTTCATATAGCATAACAAACTCAACAACGCGAAGTTTAACAAAAAGTTGTTTCGAATTAGCCTATGAGACACGTACAAACAAGTTTCAACTTATCACGAAAATGTCCTAAACAAGTCAGAGAAACGCCAAACGACTTCCATTGTAAGGACCGAGTCATTTCCACAAATATTTAAGTCCGCGCGATAAAAATGACGGCCGATTTTGAATCGGTCAACGGAGTAAAACGACTTTCTTCATTATACATACAAACGTCGCGTTTTGGTAAAAAAATAATCGCGACGACAATTGTTTAATGCAAAGATCCAAAGACCCGCTATCTTTGCTTAGTTTTTTTAGTTACAAATAGTTGACGAGCCGATCATCGACTCGGTTTCGCAAAATTACAAAGAGAGAAATTGGTGATATACATCTTGTGTACACTTTTTGTTTCTCTCCACTGTACTGACGCTTTTTTATTAATAATTTTAGAGAGAAAATCGTAGATTTTCATTTAAAAAAATAACTTAACGATGCCAACAACATTTCGCTAGTAACTTTCCATTAATTAAGTTCATTTATTCTTTTTGTTTAATTTACTTAAAACATAAAGCAAACTAAATGAACTTGTTGAATTGAACTCCGTAAAAATAATGAAAACTATTATTTGAGACAAATATTTAAGATAATTATTTCAGAAACTAACAAAACTAAAAAAATTGAATTAACGCTTTAAAATATTCAGAAATGTCCCTAAAAATTAATGAAATGTACGAGAAGAAATTATTTTGTCAGTGATTCAAAACATCTGCATATATTATTTTATTTTTGGAGATTTTTAAACACCATTTCAAGAGATTCTTTTATTTCTTCCTTACTATATTATAAGAATGTAGAAACAATAGATAGATCCGCAATAGATAGAATATAGTTTTTAAATATGGTATTGTGTATGCTGCAAGAAAAGTAACTAGCGAAATGGACGTTACTCTGCTAATGATTTCATGTTTCAGATGAGAATTGATTTGACCTTATATCAGACGGAAAATAGAAGAAAAATATCCCAGTTACTTCGAAGGAGTTTAAAAGTTCCGCTGAGAAAAGTAACTAGGGAGGCGGAAAACGTGTTGTGTGGTAATTTAAGTAGAGCTCTAGAGGATTCCTCTACAAATATAACAGGGGACTTTTCATAAGAGATTTCTGGAGTCGCCAAATATTGGAAGGTTCATCAGCAGCCATTGATTGGCTGTAATTTCAAAAATGGTATAATTATTGACCTGCCATATTGGCAGGTGGCGAAGCGTGTTCGCTGATTGGCTACAAAACTAACGTAAAAAGGCGAACTCGGTTCGAAGGTTTCAACTACACCTTGAAATTAGCTAAAGGTGTTTTCTCGGTGTCTATGTTGCTAATATTCGATTGAGATACTTTCACTGATTATTCGGAAGAAAAGTTCGAATTGTTACATCTAATCTACCTAGAATTCGATAATCCCAAAAACTCCAGATAACCTTGACGCTGTCCTCGGAAGGTTCGATTTTGTCCATTCCGCGATGATCCTGTAGTTACTAGACCGATCAAACGAGGCATTACAAAATATGAGAAAACTTGTCTTGGTTCTCTAGTTCAAGCTGTGAACTATTTGTATCAGCCAAAACACGTTTTTCAAAGGCGTCGTTACGAGCCAAGACCAATCACAAATCGTCGCCGAAAATCCACTTATATACGATTTTCTTAATTATATACAAAAGTACAATAGGTACATTCAATGTTGCCCCAGTCAAACGTTCAGCTTCATTTTGATATGATTGCGATGAATCGGATGATTTACAGCAGCGCTTTTCAAATGATCCAACGACACCGTGGACTAAACAACCCCTTACTTAAGTGAACCAACCGAACGAACGTTCACATTCATCGACTGATATGACGAATCGAGAATGGTTTTTTGTTTCGCGGGTATCGTGACTTGTAATACAAAATACAACTTTCGAGAATAATCTGACAGAACGTTATGTTTCTTTGTTGTCATGGAGTACACATTAACAAATTATATACACATGATTATTCCACAGTACAAATCTCGTACAAATGTTTCTTTGGCTCCAAGAGTGGCTCAAAATTATACAACAATGGAACATTTACACAACGTTGCAAGCGAACTTACATTTCAGACAGTTCGATCTTGAAGTGTCCTCTTGTCTTCAGTTCATCCACAATCGACGGCACATAAATTCCCACTTTACAGTCATGAACATTAGTAATTAACATGGATAGATCTATGAATCTTAAACAACAACGCTCGTCGGTTTGTAGATCAACTGAATCACCAACTCTCAAGTATTCAGCTCAATGTTCTGTCCTTAAAATCTTTCGATTCAACAAATTTGCGTCGCGGTTCATTAAAAACAGAAAGTAAGGAGGCAACAATTAGAAGTCTTCAAAATGAGTTTTCAAATTGTTCTGGGGCTTCAGAGATTGAAGTCTCTTAAGGACCAAAATAATGATTTTCAAACCCATCGTTTTCTAAGACCTGTAACTTCTTCATGGGTGCAAGTTCTCAAGTGTCTAATTAAGTCTTCTTAGTTGAAAGACCAGTTTGTGATTCAAATAATGATAAAAACTTAAAGTATAGAAGATCGTTGGATGCTTACTTGAGGGTAGGTAAAAGGTAAACTGAAATGTAAGTCAACACACGAGTTAGAACTGGACGATGACGATGAGCATTCCGAACAATTCGTCCTAGCAGCGAGAGTCAAACAACTTGCAACTAGTTAGGGAGGTGCGAAATTCTGAAGATCCATCCGGGGATCCTTTTCGAAGACAAAAGATAAGCTTTTCGGGATCATTGCCGGTAGTTTGATTCTCGTCGACTTAGTTAGTACGGTGTTTCTTACATTATTTACAGTAGTCGTACTACGAAATCGTGAATCTCTATCGGTAGATTTTGGTGCGAGAAGATGAACAAGAACCAGAAGTGTCCCTTAAGCTTGTACATGTATTATATGTTTATATGTATACTATATACATGAAAGTCAATGTGTGTATTATTTTCCCCTTCGATTATAAGTCGTCACAGACTTCAAATACAAATTGCGTACTTTTCGTCTCCGTAAAAAAGTTTGTTTCTCTATGGATGCGATTGGATGTCTTCGTCTATGGTCGCTAGCTAATCATAAAAGGTGCTCGCAAGGGTGACACTCCGTAGAATCGAATAAACTGTTATTAGTTGTTGGATCGATCCCGTCCCTTTGCACTCGAGAAAAAATGACCAAGAAAAAAACATATCTACCTGTGTCAATGATACTTAATTTACTAATCATAGTTGACAATGAGTACCGCGCTCAGTTAGAATAATGATGTAGGGTGGGGCCGCGATGGACTCAGTTCGAAAATAATGGCCCCAGGGCTCTTTTCAATTTTGCATTCTATCACGCACTTCTTACCCAAATTGTGCACAGTTGCACGGAGGGAAATTGAGATTAGAAATAGAAAACTCGCCTGCTTGTCACCAGAACTAAAACCAGGGTATCCACACCCTTCTACGAAACAAAGTTATTTTTAAAGAATTCTCTCAAAGAACACAAAATGTACACACAAATTAAGAAATATGGTTAATCAGGAGGGAGTAATTAGATCAGATGTAAATTTTGTGCTTTTCGAGTTGTTATCCTGGCGACTATCCGCGAATCGACCTGCGAGCGTTAGCGTATCAAATGTTGTCCCTGCCTAGAGGGCGGTGGTGCGCAAATGGGGACAACGTTGTAGCGACACGCCCCGGGGCCCCAGCTCCTAAATGACGTTAATGCGTGAATCCTGTTGCAGCTCGTCATTGTAGTTTTGCTCACGACGTTCCACCCGTGATCTCCGTGTTCCTCCGTGTCTGTTCGAGAATGTGCTGGTACCTATTGGAAAAAGAATGTTGTTACATATCTTTGAAAAGTTCAACAAAATCTTTCAAATCTAAAGCGCATTTGATGATCTTGACTTCGTTACTTGTTTTTCATTCATTTCGTATTCTACAAACGAAACCATCAAATTGCTTACTAATTAAATCACTCTTCTAATAATGTCCTCAGAGAACACAACTGTAGAATCAATATTGATTCGATATCTGTTTGCTCTTAAGGTGCATAGAACTTAGTTAAATACCATCGATTTCTTTGAATAATTCATCATCAATCCATATTTAACTTCGTTCTTTGATTTTAAGAACTATGGGAAAAAACTCAATTCAGAAAAATCTGGTCAATGATTAAGTTGTTGTACACGTTCTTCTCTGTCGACAAGCTCAAAATATCACTAGTCTAGATTAATTCACTGTAGCTTCGCTAGGTGGCGCTGTAATGCCGCTAGTCTATCTTAGTTATTGGATTAGTTCAAGCAGAGTATTTAATATATTGGGCTGAAAAAACTCGCATTATCTAAGAGCTTAGGATTAAACACGTCTTCAAATTCACACTCTTAAAACACTTTAAAACAAAACTAAGTTAACTTGTATATGCCATTTGATACGAGAAACTTCAAACTATGGCAGAGTAACTAATGGTCATGAATGGTACTAGGAACAATAACTGTTAAATACTTCGTTTATTTACTAATTTAATTGTTCGAAGTACGCTGATTTCTAAAAAGCAAATGAGTTGATTCATTAAGAACATATTCGAGTATTTTTTAGACAATTAAATATGACGAAAAAAGTTGCATATGATCTGAAAAACCATTTTCAGTTAATCTAGTTGAGGAGGAGTCAAAATATTCGAATATCCTCGACTAACAGCGAACGATGACCAAAAATCGATACACACATATAAAATCCATCCTGCGGGCCAATCTATATAACAAATCATTATATGAATATTAAGTCATTTCAAACTTACTCAAGGTCATAGCGAAGTGATATAACTGCTAAAAAACCAATCTCGCATAGTTTGTAAACTGAAAAGCGTCAGAATCTAAAAGTATTTAATCACCAATAAGCATTGTCACAAGTCTATGAAAGCGGGAAGGATTGAGGATTGGAGTGCTGCAGTTACATCACTCAGCCAGACCTGATTGATATTGGCTGGGCATTTTTCTGTGGTAAAAATATAAAAAACCGTCAAGGGGATAAAAAATGTTATGAAGGCACCTCAACAATTGAGCGCGACCTCGAAATCCGATATAAGGAATTTATGTTCGCGATCGGCTACTAGATTTATGATAGAAATCGATGTCAGAAAGGGATGCCATGAGGAGATATGGACTGTGAAAAATGGCACACGGATGAGATTTTTTAATTCGAAATTCTTCTAGTAATTATATCTTCTGTACCAACCAACCTTAAGCACAGTTGGTTTAGAAGACAGATAGATGAAAACCCATATGATTTAAAGGTGTGATTTTGCAGATGAAAATGTATTTGGACCTAAACAGTGATCTATTGAAGAATTTTATCTCTGAATGATGGGAGACATGAATCAGAACCAGGAGCAGATTGGATCATAGCTAAACCTGATTTTTGGACATTAGAATGAGGTATTACATGATCTGAGCATGAAGATCAGATGATCAACGTATCACACTAGTTAAATGAGAACAGCCTAACTGATGGTGATGACAAGATGAAAAACGTCTACTGAAGATGAAAGAACGTGAACATCTTGTGAGGATCTGAGCCAGTCCGAAATCTGTCCTTCCCTACTGGGACTTGAAGATCATCGATAGGAGAAAGACAAATTGGCAGTAAACTCCAAGTGTTCATCATTCAGATGGTGATGAGACGGAGAATCGTTAAGGGCAACTAACTGCGTCGTCAAAGTTTCAAAATGGGTATCTCATCCGGGCCCATGCATCACTATACTCATCGTACTTACAACGCGAAGCTTTAAGGGGACCCCTACAGTCTCTCAGTCTCTTACAAATGTGCGCGGGGCACGTGGCCCACAATAACCGCACGTCGCTAATAGGCCTTCTCTCGAACTCGGGCCGGGACAGATAGTTAACTCGACTCCTTCGACTGGGGATCTGGACTTAGGCTGACCCGGACCTCTTTTCGGATGATCCCTTTGGCAGCCACCGCCTCCGTCATGGCTTTGGTACAGACAGAAGAACACACCACATAAGACCAGTTATCTTTCTTGGTATTGCTTGTATGATTCTTCACCGTTATCGGTCGCCACATCGAAGAGTCTGAGGACTTGATGGGTGTTTGAGCCAATGAATAACTTTTGTAACTAAATGAACTAGAGGCTAGTCGGGGGGAAAACCCAGCACTAATTTTTTGCAATGATAACTACATACTAGCTAGGCCGCAGATTGGATTCGCGTGTCCCGCGGCCCTAAGTTCGCAAATTTAGGGAGGCTACAGCGACTGGATTATTAATGAAGGTATATGGATGGTTGGATAATCCTAAATCAAAGGTAATGAATGGACTATGGTGGTTGGATTATCCAAGCAAGAGTCATGAACATGAAGAAAAGATCAAAAAAAGTCACTGGGATTACTAGAGCGGATGGTTACTCAGTAAACAAGTAAAACAGTTCGATCAAAGGTGGACTAACAAGGAAAGCAGAAGTACTAAGCGCGCTGCTGCTCTCACGGGACCGGGTAATCGTAGGGAGCCCCACCTATTTCCACTGAAAAGAAAGACAATATGAGCAGATGACTCTGCTAATCTAATTTCTTATCTTTATAAATGGTAGCAACATTACATAATTATTATTAACGCTGCCTGAAATAAATCCCATGAATTATCACCTCAATGAGGTACAGCCTATAATATGCGTACATGATAACAATATATAAATATCATTTTTAAAAGGATGATCGTATAACATACGATGTATATAACTCTATAAATATATTAAAAATCTAGTAACTAATTATTCGTTGATGTTTCTTTCAAGACATTACCTGAAGCAGCATCCGAAGTTGGCATCAGCCGAGGAATCGGTGTCACCACTGGTGGATGCGTCGCTCTCCAATAAGTCTCGAGATATTCCGCAACATGTTCACATGCTTCATCCAACTGGTTTTCATCCAAAATCACGTCGAACATCTCCGGAGGACACTGCGCTAGTTTTTCAGCTGCAACCATCTGGACATTAAGATGGCGTGTCTGTGACTTTCCCCGCGATTTGATAAGCCTCTGGAGAACTTTGGATGAGGAGATTTTTAGGTAGACAATCGTTGGTGCCAAACTGGTTTTTGCAAGCTGAGACGGATGGTTTATCGTGTCACAATCCAATACCACCAGCTAGAAACATCGATTATTGTAGTTATTCGATAATGTAAAAGAAATAATTTCATTTGATTCATCTAATTAAATTTGAAAGACAGACCTTAGAGTGTCTTAATCTAAAAAAAAACCTAAAAAAATTTCTAATTAAAAGTAGGTTCAAAAAATGTATACCTTCAGCGATCTGGCTAGTTCGAAAATTCTCTCTATTTCCGTTTGAACTTCAGCCAAACAATTACTTCTACTAGTTGAACGTTCCATCATTATCGCTCTTTTTGTTGGGTTGTTTAGTAGAGACCTTTTAGCCAATGAAATGTCTGCCATTACCCTTGTTATGATAATTCTAAAAGAGTCGCCAAAGGATCACAGATAAAATTTTATATCACATGTATTGATAAAAATACTACATTTGATTAGTATAAGATACTTCATAACATATTTTTACCTATTTTCAAATCTGTGCTTTAGGAAATCAAAGAGAGCCTTCTGCATCATATCCGTAACTTCGTATCCTTTGAGTGATGGTCCCACTAAAACTACAGGCCTCATGGAAGGTACAACGTCATATGGCGATGACGTTTCCTGAGAAAATCAGTTTATTAAATCGATATGAAGGGCAATAAAGTAGCTGCGATTAATTAATTGAAAATGAACTTACATAAGACTTCATAGGAGAAGGGAAGCGTTTTCAAGAAAGCAGAATTCATTAGTGTACTCATGTGTTTCACCTTATTTGATTTTTGTTAGATTTAATATTGTTTGTTACTTTTTGGTCATATACCTCAGGAAATTATGCTTATTTAATAAAAAGACATTATTATTTGTATCAACAATCACTGTAAACTTATTTTAATATTGGGCTCTATAAGGTTAATATTAGTTAAAAGGGCAAGGCAACTAAAACTTGGAAACACAAATTTTACTGCCATTGTCATAATTAATTCTTAATGTCATTGTTTAAAAATGAATCGATAACTAAAATGCAAAAAATGACCAAAAAGTTTTATTCAGTGATCATACTTACGGGTTTCTTGAAAAAGTTTTTTCGTTTTTCCTTGGCAGGTGGAGTTGTGAGCGTTGTCTTACCAGGACGGATGTTGCCTGCACTGTCGCTATCGTCACCTAAGGAAAGCGCATAATTTTTGCTCACTCTACATTCTAATTCTAGTGCTATCCAAAAATAAATAAAATAAAAAAGAAACAGAAATATCAAATCAAATAAGGTGCCAGGTCGATCGGCAATCCGTTCGACCTGACGACATCGAGGGTCTTCGAGGGTACGTGGGTAACACGACATATAAAGGCGACATCAAGCAGTCGCACCACGGTACCTGGTGTGGGCGGTGTGGAACCTCGTGAGGGCATACCGCTCTCACGAAGGTTCCCCGAAGACCCTCCGCGCGCAGAATAGGGGCTCTTGCTACCGCGTGTTGAAGTTGCTTGTAGCCTTAAGGCCTCCAGTTTCCCTGGCGAAGGAATAAATCCCACGTCATGACCTTCCCTGACCAGCCTTCCGATCCACCAGTTGTTGTCATATTTTTCCTGGACAAACAAAAAGTGTTATCATTTAATATAAATTTGTTTAATTTACAGAATGTCTTTTAATGGAATATACATAAATGTTTTATTTAAACTAGGTCAGGCAAGACGGTAAAAATGGTTCATTATAATTAAATGAAAAATGATATATTCAATGACTATTTTG
>JABFQD010005264.1:0-10885 GCA_022817045.1 Psix sp. ZL-2020
AAAAAGAATTTCATAAATAAAAAATTTGAAAATTAAGTCTTGAATAGACATATATTGATTTTGAGATTTTTTCTTATTAAAAATCTTTTCAAGTGCCTGAAGCATTTAATTTAGCATATGCTACAAGTAACTTGTTCCAGATGTTCCTCTATATAAGAATACAAACGATTTTTAAATTATGGTAGTCATAATTTTTATTTGTCATGTTTCATCAGTATATGTATATACTAATTTCCAAAAGAAAAATAATGTATGCGTCGTTATTTATGCATGTTTTTTAATAAAATTTAATAATTATTATAATATAAATACTTAAGTCAAAGCTATTAAAAATGGTAATATTTTTATTTGTTATGATAATTATATTATTGATAAATAAATTGTTTGTACGTAAATTAATTCATTGTATTCATTTGATATTTCTGAAATCTTAAATGAATCGAGTCGATTCATGATATTATGTTTATGTTACTTGCATGCAGATTTGTTGCTATTATCAAAATCTCTTCTCTTTGAAAATTAGCATTGTTAGGGGGAAAATTTAATCCATCCCCACTCTATGAATAAACTATAAAAACAGCGTTAACAATAAATTTTTCATCTTCTTGTTCTTCGAACTTACTAATAAAATGCACAAGTAAACCAGGAAACCACGAGAAAAGATTAGTTGGATTCGTGTAAAATTAGTAATATTTCTAAGTATTTTCATTTAATTTCTATTTTATTATGCATTTTTTATTGTGTTAATTGAAATTGCATTTCTATTTGAAAGTAGTAAGTATAATAAATAATATATAAAAAGTAGTAAGTAGAAAGAATAATATTTCTATTTTGAGTTTTGATGCGCTAAAGGGGTTCCTTACGCTTTACATTGAAATTCAAGTAATTTGTATTTCGGGAGATCGCTTGCAGATTTTGATTGCAGAGCTTGCATTCGGTGTTCGACTAAATGTTTAAACAGTGACTGATAGTAAAAAATAAAATAAAATTGTTAATTGTTATTTGTATTGTGTATGGTTAGCATCCGACCACTTAATTATTTATAATTAATTCATTAAATTGTATGAAATACAAATTAAATAGCGAATTTTAATTCTATTTGAACTATGTTGTTGGTGTAGGCGTGAGAATCAAGATAGCGCCTTGAAATTTAAATTTCAAATGTTTTGATTATTAGTATTATTTTCTCTCGAGCTGAGTAAAACTTGTTTTTTTCTCGGTTTTATCAATTTCGCCTTTCGCCGTGTATATCTAGTGAAAAATTGCATTTTTTGGGGTTTTTTTTTACTAAATCTAATTTCCGAGAATTTTTATTGATTTCTCGATTATTTTAATTTCAGAAATTGTCGTAGGTCAAAAAAATTACCCGTACGTTTCTATTTTTTAGTGAACAACAAATTATAAATCTTTTTTTGTTTAAATAAAGATTATATCCTCAACATCTTGTATTATAGTTTCATTTTCGAAGAAAGAGAGAAGTGCTTGAAAATGATAATTTGAAATTGTATATTTTCAACAGAATTATTCTAACTATGTAACAGAGACAAAACTTAGATTAAAATATCATTTTTTATTATGAATATTTTTAATTACAAATTATGTTAGCAATGAGCATGCAATTAAATACTTACCATATTACATTATATTTGTTGTTGGATGGATAATAATTGTAGTAATGGCTCTCTATTTGAAAATTAAAATTTTTAACAACTTCACATAATTTATGTCTTTTCAAAGTATGTCACTATTTTAAAGCATCGAGTTGAATAGTCAAACTTTTTGGAAGTATACAATTATCGTGTTCATATTTCTAATTTAATGGAAGATAAACTCATCTGGATAAGATAGGAAAAATAATTATAATCAAAACTTTACTTTATAAATTACTGTGGTTAACTAATTATGTTTTGTCATCTCATTCGGATGGGTAATAATTGCATATTAGAGCACTTTCTAAAATAAATTGTAACAATTTTAAATAATTACTAAAAACTAAATCAAAAGTTTAAACTTATCCATTCAAATTTTGTTATTAACCATCTTATATTGGAATATGTTTTTAACTGTTTTAGTTTTTAATCTAGAAAGAATTCAAAATTTTATTTATTGCGTTGTTTTAATAATTTTTATCTCTTCATCATAATCTTTTTCTTATTTTTACAAAAATGTTTAATGTTACGGAATAATTTCATAAATATTTAACATAAGTTTTTAGTACTTATATATATTTTTTTTATTCAAGGGGGTGAAAAATGTTCAAAAAGACACTGCGATGTTGATGCAGTGCAGTAGTGTGGGGTTTCTACCCTTTAAACTGATTGGCTACGAGCTCATCAGATTAAAAAGAATGACCGTCTTTGAAGTTGTAGTGTCGTTATGACTGCTGTACTCCTCTTCCCCGCTCCCTCAGTAGGATTTTGACAATATGGATAACTGTGTCAGAAATCACCTTCCAATTGTTCTCATTAAGAGTTATCAGACTAACAATGTTTTCTGACGTTGAGTGTATTTGGAAAAGCCTGGTCATTTCTTTCTTTTGGTTGAGGCACTATACAAGACGGGTGACCATTATAATATGTACATTATTAAAAAATAGAGCCTACGAATGTGGAAATAAGTCGCCTGCGACTCTGCCTGAGACCTTCAATGTTGGCCATAATAGACGAGAGTGCATTGACAACCTGCGATGCTTTCTGGCTAGCGATCTCGAGGTGTTCGTCAAATCTCAATTTAGCATCTATTTGCACTCCCAAGTATCTCAGTGATTGTGTCACTTTCACCAACAGCAAGACTGATTTCTTCCTGTTACAAGGACAGTCTCCTTTTTATGATCTGCTAGTTCCAAGTCGTCCGAAAAAAGCCACTGACGGATGATGACGATGGTCTTGATCACACTACAGGTAACTTCGTTGAGGAACTTCCCAACGGTGACAACGATCACATCATCAGTAAAACCCACTACCGTAGAACCTTTTGGCATTTGTAGCTTCAGTACTGTTCCACAGTAACGGTTTAAGAACAAGGTGTTATTGTTTCCATAACTTAGGAAAATGACCCTCTCTAAGACACGCATCATATACATTCAGGAATAAATCCTGTCTTGCTTCAATCGCTACCTTCAGAGTTGAGTTAGGTATTCCTTCAGGCCCTGGAGCCTTGGAATCATTAATCTTCCGGGTTGCTATCATCGACTCTGTATGCGATTTCGGCGGTACTTGCTCAGGTTCTACAGGCTGGTGGATTGGAGAAGCTGTTTCCCGTTGTCTCGGAAACAGAAATATGACTATTTTGTCTAAAAGTACTGAATAGAAAGAAGATGTCGAACGTTGGGCTTTCAATTTAGCTATAAATAACCTGTATGGTCTTTCCCAAGGATCCCTCACTGCATAGCTCTCTCCATGTTTGACTTTTGCTGTTCTTAATTGCTTTGCTCAAAGTTCTCCGAGCATCAGCATATCTTTGCTTAAGTATAGCAAAAGTTGGTCGGCCCCTTGCTCACTGTGACTTCCGCCTAGCTTGTAGGCATCTCTTCCGGAGTTTAGCAATCTTCCCATTTCACTAGTAGGCAGGTTTGCATCCATTGCCAACGGATCTTCTCGACATGGATGCGTCACGTGCGTTGTTAAAGATGGTCATCAATTGCAAAAATGCCTGCTATGACAACTGGACGTCTATCACGAAGTTCTACGATTTCATCTAGCATGTATCTAAAATCGTCAAGAGAAGTACTAAATAGTGCGTAAACGCACCACTTCAGAGAAGAGAGTTTTTTTTCAACTCTGCAGACAACCCAGCCGACTCTGATTTTGCTCATCATCACGAGCTTCCTTGCAAGATCCGTAGGTAAGACAAGAACCGCCGTCTGTGTTGCTCCGTAGGCGCGCTTAATAGATTTGATCATCTCCAGTTTAATCTCAAATGTTCCCGTCTTGTGATCTGTACATTAACAGCCGCGCAGATCTCGTTAACGTCGATGGACTTATCCAGGTCTTTGAGTCCGATGGTCCTCACATCAGTCCAACTAGAAACATCAGCTGAGTTCTCCAGCTTTGTCTAAACCGTGTGACAAAATTGTGACACTTTATCACGTGCCTTCCATTCGAGAACTAAGAGGAGGATCTTTTAATGTCTTCAGGATATCAGCGTATGAGTGTCCCTCCTAGGCTTTAAGTTCCAGAGTAGTGTGACGTTCCGTCATTTTGCTTGCTTCGCTACCTTTGCAAATGTACGGAACAGCTAAGGGGATGTTTGGACATCCCTCTCCTTTCAGTCAGGTTTGCAATGCATATCACGAGTTTCAGCAATGGCTAGCTTCCCTAAATTAAATATACTCACGACTTTTCGCAGCTTTTCTAGAATGGTTTTACTGACATTCGTTCTTGAATAAACAAAGCCAGCAAAGTCTACCAGCTTTTCTTCGAGTTAGAATAGTGACTTAATACTTCGGTTCATTTCTTTACCAATCGTAGCTGTACGTGTGTCGTTTACGACTGGTGCCACTAATAGCGTATTGTGGAAATCTGGGGACGTACGATTTTTCCTCAATTCTTCACTTGAAGTGTTATGAGCAACAGTGCCCAAGTGGTCCATCACCGCTGCACTCTCTCACTCCCTACAGACCCCGGCACTAAGGTTTCGAGCCCTTGCACTGTAAGGAAATCTTCGAACCCGAACTATTCATGTTTGGTTTTAAATTGGGGGTTCCTTCCCCTATAGGTTTGTATTTTGGACTGGACCTTGTCCTAGGCTTTGAAAATCCAGTTCCTGACTACACGGCAGTAGGTGTTGGAGGTGAAGTGTTTACTGGAGAGCGACGCACACACGCTCTGTCGTAACGTTTCATCAAGCATACGACATTTGTATAGGTGATATATGCGATTTCTTAATAGTCAAACAAAACAAATTCTCTCTTCTCAATTTCGTTTATATTACAGCTAACCTATATATCTACAGGCCGTTCGTTATCTGCTGCCTACGACTCGCTCGATTACGTGCAATTCCGCGCCGACATATACATATAATCGTAAAATTTGTGTACGATGAAGTAAAAATGTTTCCATTAGCACTTTAATAATATTTTCGTGGTTTCACAAGTTTCCTACTACCTCTTGCAGCCTTTCTGCGTATATAGACCAACTCTTAATTATAACACAACTGTAATTGATAACTGTAATATTTACAACAGTTATGGTATTTACTTTAAATAGTTTGTAGTTACTTCAAGACATTCAATTATTAGAATGAAATCATCAGGAATGCAGTCAGCTAGAATATCAAAACAATTCAACATCTTCTGAAATAAAATCTAAAGCACCTGTAACGTACACTTCGTTAAATATTTCTCTGCATAGTTTGATGTAATGTAAGTGTTAAGGAAAACTTTTGATAAACAAAGGTTGCGTTAGCGAAATCAAGAAAGCGATTTTCAAGAGTTGTGCTTGCTGAATATCGTAAATTGTTTGGTCTACCTGTTCAGCTTAAGTATTGTAATGCGACGTACAACGACTGTCATTGGCGCCGCTAGCCCTTGGTATACCCGAAAAAATTAAAATTGTATTGCGACATTTGGAAATATAATTTTTCAAACACATTTCGTTATTTACACATGTTGCAGTGCGATTATCAATAAATTTTTTTTTACCAATAATTTTCGTATTATTATTTCTATGTACTGTTACCAAATACTTAACATTCGACAATTGCGCTGGAGAAGTTTCCGGCTGATTTGATGATTTTGTTTTTAATTTTGCGTTAAACATTATAGCACAAACTTCTTCTAAATTTGGAGCATAATTTAAATGTGACGATGAATCCGATCCACCTATAACCATCGTTATTATACTGGTTTCCCCTTTGCCTAGGCATCGTTGCCTTGGCAAAAATGCCTAGACCTGATATACGTAATTAAGCGAACTATTAAAAAATAGCAGAAATAGCGAGCTGACGGAAGATATCGATATCTATAAAATGTTGGGTTCCCCCACAGTCGGAATATATGTTTCTGATCCAATAATGTTTCCGAATAATTTCCCGATGATAGAAACTGACATCGATTATTTGATGACTCCTTGAGTCATCGCGGTATATTTTCCAGCCGAAAATACATAAATAAATAAAAACATCCAATTTGATTTCCCACCTACATCCCCGAAGGCAGGGACAGAGGAAAACATTCAATACTTGATTAACGTTGATTGATTAACACCATATACAACGTTCCACTCCCAACCTGTACCCTGACCTACACCTGCCACCTCTGAGGGTGAATTCAGGGGCAGAGTGCTTCTCACCCTTGGGGTGCTTATTTAAGATGAGTCCCCTTGCCTCTTATTAAATGTGCAAGACCTTATGAATACAAATGTTCAATTATTGCACCCCCTCCTCTTGGCAATGTGCTTGTCTGTTATAAAAAGTCTGTGTAACATTTTCTAACATCTGCTGGGTTATTTCATTTGGAACCGTCCAAATTCTCTTTTTCGGGTCATCAAAATCTGCAGGTTTCCTTTCGTATACTTTGTTTTTCAAATAGCTCCCATAAAAAAAAATAAAAAAAACAAGTGAAGTTGGGTCTGGTAATTGAGGAAGTCATTCAATTGTACCACGTCGACCTATTCAGCTTATGGGAAAAGTTTAGTTAAGCAAATTCCAAACAATCAATGCAAAGTGCCCTTGAGCTCCATCTTGCTGTAACCATACAACATCGAATACCTGTCTAGCTAAAAAAGCCATATACTTTTTAGAATTTAAATTGCTGTCAATGAAAAATAGTCCGACAATATGATTACACAAGATTTCAGCCCAAACAGTGACTTTCTGTGAATATTGTGTATGAAAATCACACAGCCATTGTGAATTTTTAGTAAACAACCAGTTACAATATATAATATATACTTGACCTTATAAGCTGGCAATATACTTCAAGTGATATATATTATCAGTTAACATTTATTTTCCATAGATCAAAAAATTTTAAAAAATCCATGTTTTATTGGATTAAAATTATAAAGGTTTATTATACATTTATAGTGCAGTCTTAAAATACATTACTAATTTTTTATCTCAACGTTTTTCAATTCGAATTTCTATTTTACCAAATAATGAAAAGAAGAATCTAACATTTTTTGATTTATATATATTCCTGTTTCTGAATAATTGGGAATTATTTTTATTTTTATGTGTAGAGTCGAAGTATATTGCATTTCTTCTTGTACTTGGCTTAAACTTTTTAGTTCCTGAGTTTTTGTTATTATATCAGGTATTTTGAGAAAACTTTAAGGTTTCTGTCCTTTTAGGAAACATTAAATGTGAGATTCACAAATTTCAGTTAAATTAGCTACTGCTGCTCCATCTTTAAATTACATAACATCTTTTAATTAAATTCTATTTTCTAATAAGATACGACAAAAATACGACTATTTTTGTTAATAATTCACAACACATTCGTTTCGAAGAAATATTCATCTGCAGTGCCACCCGTTATTCGTATAAAATATCTCTTTTCTTGTATTTTTAAATTATAAATCACAAAAATACAACTATTCTCATTTGATATCTAGCAAACATCATTTTTACGAAAATTTACGCTTGCAGCGCCATCTGCAATTTGCATAGAATCTGGCATTACACTTACATTTCCTAATAAGAAATCCAACTAAGTGAGACTTTTATTATTTTATATCTTACAAACATGATTTTTTCATAAATATTCAACTGCAGCGCCACCCATAATTTGCATGAATTCGTTCATTTAACCCATATGTTCTATCAGGAAGCCATTCAGATATGATTGATCATATTAAGCATTTAAGAAACATTATTTTTATAAAAATATGCGATTGCAACACCGTTAACAATTGGTATACAAATCTTTGTTTTTTTTCATTCATTTATGCTAAATGATAAGTATACAAATATTATTGTTCATATTACAAAAACATTTTATATAAATATCCGACCATGACGCAATCTGCAATTTACCTCAAATCTTTCTTTTCTCTCAAATATTCTGACTAGAAAACATAAAAATACACTGCGCGCAAAAATCCCCTAGCCGAGGTTGAAATTTTTCCATTTTTCAACCGTCCGAATCTTCTATAATTTTCTTCTAAAACAGTTATTTTATTACAAAATTAAAGTTTGAAATCTCCTCTTTCAGAATGTTTTGAAAAAGTCAATAAAAATTATGAAAATTTATCATTTTCTGAACAAAACGAACAAAATTTTATGTTTTTTGATAAAAAATGGCAAAGTATGAGAATAAATATGACATATTAATAACATTGCTATAGCATGACTATGACAGAGTCAACAGACGATCGAACATGACCATACGGCACTGATGTAGATGTGACATGGCAATAGCATGGTACTAGCATAGAATTAGCAAGACAATATTGAAGAAATGGCATTACAAAAATATGGCACTAGCATAGCATTAGGTTGGCAGTATCATGAAAGTAAAGTGGTTATATCAATGCACTACCCTGCTAATGCTATTTCATTTTTGCTATTACCACGCCACTGCCGTGCCAATGCTATTCTATTGCTATAGTATGGCCATGCCATTTCCATGCTAATGCTCTGCTATGCCATTACTTGACAATTACCATGCTACTACTTTGCCTTGCTATGCCACTGTCATGCCATGACGACGTATGCCAAATATACGATTTTTAAGAAATTACATCTCGGGCACGGATGGGCCAAAATCAATTTATTTCAAATTTCATTTACTCGATGTCGGCAATAATAAAATAAAGTGTTTTAACTTTAATTTATATTTTATTGCTTTTTTGAAGTTGGGTAATCAGCATTTGTAAAATATCTGAAAAGAGATTCAGGAGCATATATTAAAACAAGAGAAGAAAAGATAATGGTTTCTCTACAGAAGCAATCCTTGAACTAAGGTCGTCCCAAAAACGGAACCGAGTGTTCTTTTCTCAGCATCACTCATATTTTTTTGAGACATTCCTGAATCAGAGCCATTAAAAGGTAATGCAGCACCGTTATAACGACAGTAGAAGAGTTTGTTTGCTGTGCAGATAATTCTCGACTTCCTTATAAAATCTTTCAAAAGGAAGCTGTTGTTTTGGAAGGAGGAAGATGATCCGAATTTAATTGTCATTTTAATCCGTTAGTGGTTGCGCGCTTATGTTTTATTTTATGAACCTACACTATTTCTTCTGGCTGACACCTAGCTCTTTATCTTTCGTTGACCTGTGTTTTCTTAGTCCTGTTCGGAGGAATCACGCCTAGTTCAAAAATAAATCTCAACCTAGGGATTAGGGATTAGGTCTTCCAACCTAGATTTGAAATTACTCAAATCTATAGATGTTGAGACTACTTTGTAATTGATGAGGTGCCTGGTGCCGAATTCAGCTTGACCCCAGTGGCATTACCAGCTTTTTATATACCGTCAATTTAAGTAATTATATATTTGTTTCCGTCTTCTAAAGTTTTCACGTTTAAGCAGCGACGAAAGGTTCACTTACACAAATCCTAAATACGAGAGTAAGGCTAATTACTGATGGAGGGGAGGGGAGCTCTAAAGGTCATTTTTCCGTGCACTCTAGACACGATACGATTCACATCTTTGTTCCAGGTATTCCGTCTTGATTAATCGGGGGGAGTCAGAAAGTCTTGTTCACCTTTCCAATAAAAGTCAAATAAGACAAAATATATGTATTTACATCAGATGATAAGGTCAAAACATAGGCTGTTTTCAACATAATGGGAGAAAGTCAAAAAGTATTTGTTACTGTACCCATTAGATATCTCGTTTGAGACATCCTCGTCATTTGTTAAAATAATAGATTATGATTGACTATGTTACTTTGAAAACTTAATTCTAATAAAATAACTAAAGTTTGCTGATGGTTCATTCATTTGTTAGTTTAAATATTCATCTAATAGAAATCAATCTATATACATACTTGATTGTCGTTATTCTTCCAAACCAAGAGTTTTAATTTTATATATACATTTCCAGTATTATATAGAAATGTAATATGAATATATCGTTAGGTGTTTCTAAGTTCCATCGAATAAATCTATCTCTATTTTTGGTTTCATTTTCTATTTCTCATAATTAATAAATTGAATATAATTTCTTTTGACATAATGTGAAACAAATCAAGGTTCCAATGGTTTACCGTAATTTCTTTATAACTTACGCGATTCCTGATGGCAAGTGAAGTCTATTTAAAAATAAATACAAGTCTTAATACAAGTTTCATTGGGGGGCATGAAAACGCTTCAACGAACTCTGGTAAAGTTAAGTAGGACATCAAGCACTAAGCAATACTATTTTCTAGAATATCACTCAAAAATATCCAATTCAAGATTCGATAATTTTAATTTACAGTTAATCTTACAGCACTCATTTTTTATCTCAATAAATCAATTGAACATAAACTTTTGCTTACATTTTACTTAGTTTGACAATATGATTTTTATTTTCAGGCGTAATATTAAAATTATAAACGTCATCTTCTTCTAAATTATACTTTTTTCTAATTGCGAATCTCAGTCTGACGCTCAGAAAATTGATCATGTCTTCATTCTTTAAATGAAATCTTGTGTGTTTGTTAGGTGCCTACATTAATCATTATTTGATGTCTTTTTTAATTTTCTCCATCTCGTTGAACAAAATCAGATGGAAGTATTATGATAATAAATTAATCAATAATCAATTCATTTATTAACAACATAGTGACAACATAGTTAATAAATGAATAACTTAACTTAAGTTATTTTATAGAATATTAAAATTTATTCGATTGTAATATTACGTAAATAATTTTTATGGAAATAATATAAAACATATTGTAATTTAATTAAGATAATAATATTTGTTAACAATATAAAAAACGTAATAAAAATCAAA
>JABFQD010005265.1:0-10884 GCA_022817045.1 Psix sp. ZL-2020
TGAATATTAATTAAATAAAATGAGTCTTTTTTTTCCCTAAATCTAAAATGTGAATTATATTATTATTGTAACATTTACTTCTAAATAAATCAGAAATTGGTAAAAGCTCAAGTAGAAAAATGCCTTTTTTTGTTATCAATTTAGCATTTACATCTTCTTTTATCATTACTTTTAACTCCTATATGAGCCAGAGTCTAAATCAAACTAATTAATTTTTCAGATTTATGGATAGATGCTAATAATTAACAGAGAATTATTATTTTTATTAACACTATATAGCGCTTTAAATATGTTTTCAGAATCTGAGAAGATATTGAAATTAAATACATTATTAAATGTAAAAATTAATTTAATATACATTGAATAGGCATAAAATCTGATATTTTATAATTACATTTGAATAGATGATTCGCATTCTATGCAGAAAAAAACTACACCGGAAATTCCATGTTCTAACATTTTTGACCCGTCAGACCTCTAAAAAAGCTCCTTTAAAATATTTAGGTAAATAATATAAAATCTCATAGTCTATTTTATCTAGTTCTAGAAATGATTTTAATTGTACACTACTTGACGCACATTCTTGTTCTTCCCATAAAAAAGGATTTTCAAGAAAAGATACATAAATATTTTCATTAATCGTCATTTAAATTTTGTAATGCATGAGAAACCATTTATTTATTTTTTATGTTTCAAAATATTATTATTATTTACCCATGTAGAAAGTTACGATGGCAACGGTACTGGCACAGTCGCGGTGCCAGCATAGCCAGCACTAGTATTTGTACGGGTTCGGTACAGAGTTTAGTACCAACACAGTACTGAATGATAACGTTGGTTGTACTACGGCCCAGTATAGATTTTATACGAATTCAGTACTCGTTTACAAACGAGACTATACCGGTACAGTGCAGAATTGCAATAAAAGCTGTACTGCACTGTAACGGCAGTTAGTATATGAAATAATTATTAAAAAAATATTTTATCAGTTCCTTAATGTTTTGGTATATTCACTGCCTTAGTTTTTAACTTTTTAATTAATTATTGTACTTGATATTTTAAATGAATATTTTTATTGATTATTAAAAATTTCTGCGCATCCGAGAATCGAACCTTTGCTTCCCCAAGTGACAGTCCGCCGTCTTGTCCTCTGCACCAGATCCACGTTTAAGTTACGAGCCCTTGTTAGGGAACTTACTCATATATTTTATTTATTTCTTTTTTAAGTCTCGTTAGGGTTAATTTATTAATTCTATAATATTAAGCTATAATGTTTTTCAGTATTCATCCTGAATAACACATTAATATTTCTAAAATGAATATTAACTCTAATTGTTTATAATATCGGCTGCCAATACTGGAAAAATCTAGATCCGCATTACATACCATCAGTGCACCAGCAGCAACATTATTTTACTTCCTATTACTGTACCAGTATTAAAATAATGTTTAGTTTATTTCTATTCTTGTTCCTACTGAATATTAATTAACAATGCAGCCCTTTTGCAATAGCCAGTAATGAGCCAGTATTTCACCAGTGCTGGTAATTTACTAGTATTTTATTGTTTTCCAGTACTAGATCAATACTGAAACAGCGCTAATTTCAATACTGTCTAAGTATCGGTTAGGCATTAAATTATAGTGTTTGCTTATGATAAACCAGTAATTTGCCAGTATTTTACCAGCACCGACAATGTTACTACTATTTTATGGTTTTACAGTACTAGATCAGTACTGAAACAGTACTGATTTCAATACTGTCTAAGTATCGGTTGCTTACCTATTGTAAACCGTATGAACTTCTGTACTGTTCCAGTACAAATAGCCGTATCCCGGCTGTCGGTACCGTACTAGTGTTGGGTCGCATGTTGAACGCTGACAATTTCTACATGGGTTTTATTAGTTCTTGCTTTATTTGGTGACAAGTTGATTATACTTTCATTCAAGAGGTTGATAAATGTGTAAATTCTTTCCTTATATCCGAATTTAGGCATTCAATATTATTAAATATAATTTTACCATTATTCAAATTATTAAAAAACTTGTCTGAATTCAATTTCCCAATATTATATTTGTATCCGCTTTTTTGAGAACCATTTAATCAATACACAGTTCTATCAAGTTAGAGATGTGGTCACTTTCTCAACTTTCTTCAAAATGTGCCAGTTTGTTCTCATAGGAAATTCCGAAAAAGAAAAAGATATATTTATATTAGAGAAACAAATATTTTCATGAGCTAGACTAAAAGAAATTCGGTTTTTATTATGAAACGAAATTAAGTTTTTACCATCAAAGTTATCTACAATACTCTAACTATTTTTACTTTTGGGTCATCCCATAAAGAGTGATGTGCATGAAAATCTCTCTTAAAGTATATAATAAAATACTTTGAACCATTATTTTTAATATAATTGACAAAGTCGTTTCATTCATTTGCATGTATGTCAATAAAAGAAAAGAGACAACCCAAGGACCATTCAGCTCGCATCCGAACTTGCTATAGCAAGTTCGGATACGAGAGCGGCTTATTGTGGACTACAACACAGCGAAAGGAAGAGGCTAAGCAGATGGTACTCAGTGACTGAAGGGTCTTATGTGAGGCGCTTACGGAGGAAGCAAAGTTGTTAACGACACACGGAGACATCCGGGGTATCTACTCCACCATTCGTAAGCTTAGCGAGAAAAACTGGACCCATATACTACCAGTGAAGGATTCTAACAGTCAAGTGCTGCTCACCCACCATTTGTATAGATGGATTATTATTGGAATCGCCCCCGTTCATAGTAATATCGGAGTCATTCAGTTCACATACATGCAGAAATCCTAAAAGGAGCATCTTGACTGCGCCCCCTATAACCGAAGAGATCCAAATGGCAATCGCAAAACTGAAGAGCAGCAAAACCCCAGATCCGAATAACCTGGTTACAGAGTTGTTTAAGTGCGATGCACATCTGTCTGTGAGTGTTTTCCAACCGTCTATCCGAGAAATCTGGACCAGTTGTGTTATTCTGAATTACTGGAAAGAGGGAATTATTATTACGATTCCGAAGAAAGGTGATCTTAGTGCTTTGATCCAGAAATTGGAGGTGTCTCTTATTACTGAATACCATCCAAACTTCCTAGAGTACCTTCTTTTTGTTGATTTTGGATTTTTGCTTATGATATGATCAAACACTGCAACATCTGAAGTGCCCTAAGGAACGTGAAAATACCAGAACACCCAGTTAACCTAATTCATGCTTTATATTCCAATGCATCCAACTAGGCCCGATTCAAGAAAACTGATAGCGAATTGTTCTTAACCATCCATAGAGTGAGAAAGGCTGCGCTCTTTCTCCAATTGTTATTATCGTCGTCCTGGGTGTACTGAAACGAACTACCGAAGAGATATCAAGTGGAATTCGAGATACTAAGGTATCTGCAATTCACCTCTACTGCTTCTGAATGATGACCAAATCAATTCCAGTGTCAAGTCGGTACTTTTGTATGGCTGTGAAATCTGAAAAGTTACCGAATCGATACACAGGTAGCTTCAAAATGTGGCACACGCTGCGCAAACCGGAGTCGGATTTTGCGAGAATGGCTCTCGGATAGACTTCAAGGCTAAAGTTATAAAGATGTACATTGTAACTTGTCTCTCAAATAAATATATGTTAGTATTTCGCCTATACTTGAAAAGACAATCAAAGTTTCATAAATAAGGAAATTAATCCATTCAAATTGTTAGAAAAATCTCATCGGAAAATAATTAAAATAAATTTAAGATGTAAAACTAAATGCATAAGTTGTTTATTATGTTAAATTATTATCATGATAATATAAATTATCAATATATATTTCAACGCGGCGCTTGTTGCCCTAAGTGAATATAAGCCATGCCGCACAAATGCCGCTTACGAGAAGTCAGGTTATTTCATTTATTCAGTTAATCACCTTTGAGCACTGTTATTCTGAAATCCTCAAAGGGTTTGACTAGTCAGTCGAGCTGATTTTGATAATACTATGAGTGATTATTTTATATTTTCATTCCGATATCAACTATTTTAAACAAACAAATCAGTCAACTAAACACTGGTTAAGTCGTTCAGCGACAAGTTATGTTGACAAAAAGGAAATTGACAAGGCTTTACAGAAAGTAAACTACACTTTATTCTTATTTTGAATATATTTTAAGTATGGAATTTGATAATTAACTTAAAATCGATAACTTTACATTCAAAACTGATATGACATTTTGGTGTCATGCTAATTTTGTTCCAATGATTGTGTCACGACAAACATCTGTTTAAGTTGTGCTGGTCGCACATATTTTTCATATAGTAAGTACAGAGGTAAAGATCTTCGTAATTGCATTGATCAGCGCAATTCCTCTGTAATTATTTGAATCTTTTGGGTTGCCCTTCTTGTATAGCATTGTGATGTTTGTCTTGCTCTATTCCTCTGAAATGTTACCTGTTTCATACACACAGTTAAATAGTTTCGTGATATAGGTGATCCAGTACGATGGCTGATTTTTAAGAAATTCGTCCATGATCTTATCAGTTCCCGGGGCTTTATTGTTCTTTATTTTACTTATGACTTTTGATACTTCTATTATAGTTATTTCCGAATCTAGTTCCGGATGTTTGGCATCTATGTATGTGCTTCTCGGGCTTTCAATACTGGGGTACTGTTTTTATAAATAGTCATTTCAATCTCCTTTCTCAATATTGCAATGATTTGCTGAGTGGCATTTGAATTTCTTCCATATTTTCCACAGTTTGCAGTGATCTTTTGTCAGTTTCAGCTTCTCTTTTATTTCTTCTTCATATTCTTTTCTTTTTGTTTTATATATTTTAACATATCTTTTTCTAGCTTTCATGTAGTCCATTCTAGTCTCTTCTATTTTTTGTTTGCACCATCTCCTGTTTAGTCTGTTGACTTCTTTGCTTGATGGTTTGCATATCTGGCCATACCATGGTTTGTCCCATGTCTTTTTTCTATCAGAAATTTGAACTTCTTTCGTCAGTCCTATTTCGCCTGCTACATATGTGAATGAATTACAAAAGTGATCATAGGCGTCTTCAATATTTCTCATGTTCTCGTCCTCTAGTGTTGCCATTTTATCGTAATATTCATTTTCTGTTTCTCGCTTGCAACACAATTTCTCTATTTTGACATTGTGTTGAGATTCTTCTATGTCAATTTCAATCGAATTTTTCAATGTTGCTTTTATAGGTAAGTGATCCGATGTACCTAGGTCTATTACTTTAACATCTAGAATTTCTGTCAATGCGTTTATCTTAACCCATATCATATCTATCGCACTCGCTCCTCTTGGTCCTAGATAGGTAAATTCACCGTTCGCGTCGAAAGCTGATCTTCCATTCAATAGTACGTAATCCAGACTCTCCATGACACTTAAAAGGTCCACCCCGTTTCGATTTAACTTTTTGTCTCTAGATTTTCTTCTTCGAAGGCGATCTGCATAGCTAGTCCAGTATCAAGGTGTCCAAAAGTTCCCACCTGCGAGTTGAAATCTCCTCCGACTATCACTGAACAGCCATGCGTCTCCGTTAGATAAAATAGAAAATCTACCAGATTCTTCAATCTCTTTCAAAGAAATTACAGTTTAAATAAATATTCACAATAACAAACTTCTGATCGTTTATACTGCAAGCTATAGCTACAAGAGTCTCATTATTTACGATCACAGATACATGTTTTACTTTCTTCTTATCATATATTATGGCCAGCTCCGCAGCGACTCTGCCCATACTTTTCTCTTTAGTTGCTATACTATCTATATATTCGTAGTTGTCTTTGATAATGCAGGTATGTTTTTTATTTTTTTTGTACACCACGTCTCTGTCAAACACAATACTAAACAATACTCTAATTTTCTATTTATTTCTTCTGCCTTTAAGTTATATAGGTTTCGCAAACCGTGTACATTCCAAAAGACAAATTCGAAATTTCTCACCTTATTTTTTATCTCATAATCTAATATGTTATTCACCGAATTGGTGGGGTCTATTTTTCCATTATTATTTAAATCTACTTTACATGTTTCTTTCTCTGGATACATAATATAATCTTCTCCAACTCCTACTTCTGCGCTCTTTTCCTCGACTTCTATTTGTATCTGCGTTTGTAGATTGGTCGCGTTTTCATCAGTCTTCTTGTTGTCCTAGTGAGTTTGTTTGCCTTGTTCGGTGTTCTGCTCTTCTTCTTTGTCCTGAGGTGTTTTGTTGATTTGTATCGAGAAATGTCTGCTCCAGTCTGCCTTTTTTCCAAATAAAAATTTTGTCGTCGATGAACACTTTGCGGTTGCCATATCGTACTTTGGTTCCTTCTGTTGTCATCTCAGTTGCAGCCGTCTTCATCAGAAAATGATTTTCTCTTTCTAGTTTTGTGCGGTCCGGGTTGATGTAGAGTTGAGTAGCTTTCAAAACTGCTTTGTTTTGCAGTATTTCCTCCCTCTGTTTGATGTCATTGAATTTAACCACTAGCTGGGGTGGACTATTTCCAACTTTCCTGGTTGGGTGTGTCTCTGCAATATCTGCGTTGACTTTAAAGTACTTCTTCAAAAATTTCTTCACTTCGCTTAGTTCATTAGTCCTTTCCGTCTTCAGTCCTGCTATGATGAGATTACGTTGCTACATGGTCTTAATCATTCTTTCCAGAGTTTGTACTTTCTTGTTAATCCTTTTCATTTCCGAAGTCCATTTCTTTTCTCGTGCATAAAACACGTAGTGCAGCCAGATCTTGAACTTTGTTGTTGAGATCGGCCACATGTAGAGATATATTGTCAATTTTATCAAATACTTTGCTGACCCATACGGGTGTATCATCTTCATCTGCTTTTGTAACTTTAGAACTGAAGCCCCTGAGTTTCGTGTGAGTTTCGCTAAGTTTTTGACTTCTTCTCGAATTAGGCCCACTCATTTCTAGGTTAGGTTTATGTATTTCAAATGTTTATGAAAGGGTTTTGAATATTTAACTTCACTAATTGTTCATTCGTCAACAGTATAACTATGTGTCATTAGTCTGCTGAAAAATTTGAAATTGTTTACGCTCAATGTTTTAAAATCATAAAAAACTCAGGACAACAAAAAAATGCGACCTCACACCAAGAAACCTTCGAGCGCCCTCCCCAAAAATATTGTATTAACTTTATTAATTCAGTAATTAACATTTTTTCTTGTCAATCTGAAAATTTTATTATATTTTTGGTAACTTTTTTAAAAGCAATAATTATTTTAAGATAAAAGAATAGTTTTAAGGTATTATCAAGTTTATAAAAATGGAAATTATATAAATACTTTTACTTTATATAATACTTTTGACGTATATGAACATTTCGAATAAAAACAAACAAGGATAAAATTGAACGGTGTCCACTTAAAAGCGTTTCGGTTATTTAAGAGTATACAGTATACTTGAAATATTATATATTCTTTACAATTTTTTGAAAATAGTGTGTTGATTTAACAACCTAATTTAAAAATCATAAAAGGATTTCCCCGAAATTACACAATCAAGAATAATCAACGTCATTTATTTCGACAATTAGTATTCGGAACAAATTTTGCTTTTATTTAGTTTTTTAAAGTAAGTAAAATCATTTACACAAGTCTTTTTCTTCCTTCTTCTTGACGCTGAATCTAAATTCCTTCTAGCTATCAATCAATGTGAATGTATAGAGTAGAATGTGTTGGTGTTAGGATTCGTTGTTATGGACTAGATGGGGCCTCCATTCGTCAAGCAGTTGAATCCAAGCCAGATTCAAAGCAGTGACTTTATATAGAGAGAGAGAGATCAAACACTGAATGGACCCACTTCCACATGTCCGGCGAGCTGAACTAGTCGGGTGATAGTCGAGCTTGATTCTATATTGATTCGCTTTAAAGCAACCATGCCTCATCAGCAATTGCATCAAGTAAAAGTCAACCACTCCATAAGCGCGCGATGCCCATTCGCCGATTTGTCGTATGAGACGATGAGTCCACCTCGCATTTAGATACGCGCCACATCGGTTTTGCCAATCTCTCAACGACACGGCCTTCTCCTTCTCCAACACGATACGCATTTTGACTTTTGAGTTCTGTTGACCTTTGCCATAAATGCGTCGGTGCTCGTCCACCAGGATCTCGAGCGGTGTCATACTTGCTACGATGCATACAGCGTTGTACGAAATCGTGCGAAAAGCGCAGGCCACCCTCAACGCGCTTCACCGGTAGACGGAAATAGTCCGGAAATAGTGTGTAGGACTCAGTCGCCAAGGCACATGCCCAGATGGGTGTGGCATAGAGCAGGATCGAACTCACCACGCTCGCCAGGAGCTTGCCTCTGATTTGCCTGGGGCAATCGGTGTTCGACATAATCCGCGATTAGGCCGAAGTCATGTTATCCGCCTTTTCGCTGATGACGTGAAAATGTTTGTTGTAATGAAGTCGCGCATCAAGCCATACACCGAAGTAGCGGAGGTGTTTTCTGGACTGGATTGTATGTTGTTCAACCGTTAGGGTGATAGTCTCCCTCTGCTTTCTACTCGTAATCAGCATCGCCTCAGTTTAATGGTCAGAACGACGACTAGCGTCATGTCGTCAGCGAAGCCAATTGTCTCCGCACCTCGCGGCAGTTCCAGCCTCATCAACGCACCCTACATAATGCTCCACAGCAGGGGGCTAAGAACCGAGCCCTGCAAAATACACTCCGTTACTTCGTAGCTTCTTGGACCGTCGTCCATGTGATACTTTAGAACTCTATCTTTAACGTTATCTCGGAAGATTGCTCTGATGTAGTCTGGGACTTCCAGAAAGTGAAGTGCATTCAAAATGCAGGTCCATCTCGCAAGGTTGAAGGCGTTCTTAATGTCTAAGATCACGACGGCGCAGTACTTTTTTGTACCTCTTCTCCAGCGCGCTCTTGAAGTAGCCTCAGTTGCAGTGCTTACCACTCTGCTGATTGCTTCTACCGTTGAACGTGCCTTTCGAAAATCAAATTGATTATCAGAGAGGCCGCTGTTTTCCTCGACGAAAGTCTGCAGTCTGTTGTAAATAATGCGCTCCAAAGTCTTGCCTACGTTTTCTTGCCTTTTGACAAAAAATCGAGCCATTGTCATTTCCAGTAACGAGGAAAGGAGCCTTCGCACAGGCATTTCTCGTACATGCTCAAAAAAAAATCAGGGCGTGCTTCGATGAGAGTTTTTAGCGTTGCATTTGGCACTCTGTTTGAGTTTGGAGCTTTGGTATCTTGGATCCGGCGGTATGTTTCTAGGAGTTCCTCCTGGCTGACTGATGGTACGTCCTCACGTCGGTAATGTTGGACTGTGTAATCTGTCAATTCCTGTTGTACTGTAAAGAGAGCGGTTTCGATGTTCCGTAGCAGTGTCGGGCAGGACGGGCTCACGCCAACTAGGCTTTTCAGCTTGGCCATCACGATTTTATACGGCTTGCCCCATGAATTTCCGTCATCTTTTGTGGCACAGATCTCGCCAGCAGTGGCTTTCTCGTCTTAATAGCTGTTACAAACGAAGTTAAATTTATTACTTCTGCGCTAGCCCTGGTTCGCGCGCAGCAGACGCACAACCTTCTAGCAGCGCCTACAAATGGCGTGTTTGGTGCTACTTTCCCGCAATTGATCTAAAACTTGGCGTCCTTATATGCGTATCTATAGCCACATTTAGTCACTTGTACGATGCACGAGTTTCGGCGCAAGCTCATCTTTTGTCTCTGATTTTGAAGCCTGAAGACCAGTGGGACAGATACAAAATTATCGCATTTGCTAGCCATGAAGATCATTTGCTTTCACACGTGCAGCACCACATGTCACAAGCTCGACTGGCTTTGATAACACCAATGCTGACCTTGTCAGGAAAAAAATGCTCTCGAAAACCCTCAGATTGACAGAAAGTTGTTTGGAGAGCAATTTTTGGATATAACGAAAGATGCGTCAGTCGCTGATAAATGGGTCAAAAATCTAACTAGAACCAATTTACCTATTGTAAAATCAGCAAACCCCATTTAGAAGACATCCAGTCAGAGCGAATTATTTTAAAGAAGCTCACACCACAGAATAAATAATTTTCAAGGAAATTTGAGAAACTCTGCTAGTTTTTCAAGTTTCTCAAGATTGAAAGGAAGTTTTAAAATAAGTGGGCATACATTACACAAGACCCTGTCATGTTAGAGACAATAGCAGGTTATAAGATTCCGTTTGCAATACAGCCTCCATCTCGAGTCCAATCAACTATACTAAACTTCGGTCGCTCGGATTTTTCATCTTGTAAATAGGAAATAGATCGTCTTTTGGAGAAGAGTGCAATCGAAATAGTTGAACCTACATGTTTTATGTAGGTTGTTTGATCAATTGTTTTATCCTTTTATTGAATCGACAAGCCTTTAGGTGATAAGCAGTTTATTCTAAATGTGAAATGTTTAAATAAATAAATTTCGTGTGAACACTTCAAGATGGAGGGGAGTCTAGAAAAATTGTGAAAAAATGAACTGCTCTCGTTGCCACTGACGCCAATGAACAAAATATTTGTTGGTTATACTAGACATTGGCAGCGATGGTGAACGCGCTTAATTTAAAAATATCATATGTCACATGAAAATTAATCTTTAAAGAAAATTGTAACAAATTATGATGAGAGAAAGAAAAAAATATGAATCGGTAATAAATTTATTCAATGTAATAAATAAATAATACTTATATGAGATTAATTATTTAGTGTAAAGAGATAATTTATGCAATGCGAGGGTAGATCATTAAAAATAAAAAATAAATATATTTCCATCCATAATTGAAAATCGCTGAACAGAAATGTAAATAACGAGAAAATACTAACTAAATAATTTGGTTACGAAACGAAATAAGATTAAACGTTTTTTTTCAAA
>JABFQD010005266.1:0-10884 GCA_022817045.1 Psix sp. ZL-2020
GAAAAATATCTTACAATAATCAGTTAAATTTAATTTTATATAACTATTGAATACTTTAAAATATTTTTCAAGTATTAATAAAAATGATAAAATAATTACGGTTTATGTAAAGAAAGTTAAAAAAAAAAGTTAGCAGAGCGTGGTTTCGATCCACGGACCTCTGGGTTATGGGCCCAGCACGCTTCCACTGCGCCACTCTGCTGATGTGAAAATTGTTCTCACAAAGCCAATATCATTTTAAAATATATATACAACTCTATTATTTCTTTAAAAAGATTAATTGAGAAGAATAATTGTATAAAAAATGATTTAAAATATAAATTTTTCACTAAATATCATTAAATAAATATTATATTATTCAAGAATAAATAAAAATCAATACGATTGATATGTAGAGCAAGAAGTATATTTGTCTCTGTTAATTGATAATAAACGTCTTATATCAATGTTTGTGTGAACATTTGTACAATGAAAAGATTTAGCTATTTTAATCTCCTCAATAAAAAAGGTTATTGTAAAAAACAATATGATAATTAATAAAAATAGAGTGATGAAAAATAGAATGAAATAAAATGTAGAACTTCTTCAGAGAGAGATAGCTTTAATGTCAGAGCGTTCATCTCTTAAATCAAGCGAAAATTGTTTTCAAATTATCGAACAATATATTTCTTTTGTACAACTTTATCATGAATACACAGAAATAAAATTGGGAATCAATAACGCAGCCATAGAAAAATCATCCTTTATTTTTCATTTCTTGAAAAATTCACTCAAAGATAAAAAACTAAAGATTTAGGCAACACACCGAAACTTTTAAATTATTAATTTATTTTATTCCGACGAAAAATCAAAATGTCAAAATCACTCATTGTCGAATAGAAAGAAAACAAAGTACATATAACATTTCATCTCTCTCGGCTGCTGAGTTGAAGAGAGAGCTTTCACAGTTGATCTTGCTTTGGAGCGCGAGCGCACCGCTGACAATTGAATCGCGCGGCTGCGTTCAATCGTTTCTCGACTGATTAAGTAGCGGCACAGCGGCAGTGAGTTCGTGCCTCGCCGCAGTGGCGGACAGTTGAAGGCGCTCGGCAGCTGTTGCTCGCTCGCAGTAGAGGCATCATGGCGATGCAGGAGGCCAAGCCAATATCACGCTTGCTCAAACTCGCGCACAAATTCAACTGCTTCTACTTGTCAGGTAAAACGGACCTCGCTACTCTTTCGGGATAGCTATCGCGCTGCCTGTCAGCGTCGTCTTTTTCGCGCCGTCCGCGCTTTTTCGGCGGTCCGCTGCGCACCCCAATATCGATCTCGAGCGTTTCGTCTTCTCCGTTGCTACACACGGTTTTCTCATCTCCGCTGACTTCTCAACTTTCTTTCTATAATTAAGCCCTTTTTCGTAAACTTTTAAGTCATTTTCTTGAAAATTGCGGCTACTTTTCTTTCGCACAATACGACTGATTGATTGTTTACTTTTGGGAAATGTCATTTTCGTGGCCTGTTTACATGTTATATATAGCGCGCGGGATGTCGCCTCTCGAGTGACGACAATCGTGCAATATCAAGGCTGCGCTTATCGTAAAAATAAGCGTGCATTGTCGAAACCTTGGATCGCTGGCACCCAGCCAACCGTCATTTCTGCGCTTTGTCGATTTTGTTTCTTGGTTTCCCCCTTCCCTCACTTCTTTTTTTTCTTTTGACATAAAAATAACAGTTGAATAAAATTGTTAAGAAATTCAAACAAGCTAAAAAACCGTGGCATTTTGTTTCATGCAAGCAATCTGGTGTTTTTGGTTGTACAATTTTTGAGAAAGTTTAAGTTTATTGTTTAATTTTCATGAAAACGGTAAATAACTATAGTGACATTTACAAAATTATTTTCATTCGAAGAAAAATAAAGTAAAAGCGACGAAGTTTTGTTAATTATATTGTAGATTTACTTTCGGGTGTCTAAAAATTGATTTTGATTTATTAATAAAAATTTAATGAAAAAAAAATATGTTGATTAGTTTATGCGAATAATCATAAATAGGTTATTTCAGTGACTAGTCAAAAAATAATTTTGTTGTCAATTTTCTATTATATTAAGTTGAAAAGTTTTCATTACTAATTACATTCTAATGAAAATAAATATAATAATAAACCTTTCTATGATAATAACTAATATTGTTAGAATATTATTTATCCTTAGAAATGTGTTACAAGGAAATGTCATTGATAAAAAATTTAAAACATTAAATATTTGTTTTAATTCTTTATTTCGTGCTTATTTCAACGATATCATATCGTTTTTGAATATTTTTAAATTTTTCGCAATTTTATTTATGAATCATTAGTTAATTATAATTGATATTTGTCCATTTCATTTAAAATGAAATATAAGCATTAAGCTGCACATTTGATAATATAATTTGCATGTTTCAAACACACTACCTTTATTTTACACTTAATTTTTGTCAATGAATTTTATTTATCAGTACAATCGTTTTCAGGCTTCCACGAGGGAAAATGCAGGGCATTTGTTGTCGACGGCCAACAAATTGGTCTCGTCAGACCGGATGTTATGAAAGAAATTTTGAATCATCCTGAGGTGAATTACTTTTTTCCAATATATATTTCAAAGAATAATATATTTGAGCTATATTTATTTATTTTCACAATAAAGATGTATTGTAATTTGAATCAATATTTAGATTCAACAATTGAACAATGAATGCTTTCCAACAGCATTGATTATAAAAAAGAGCATACTTATTTTTTAGAATACAGGGAAAATGTGAAAAATTATGTTTGCTTTTAAATTAAAAGAAAAGTTTTGTTATCGCTTTATTTATCTACAGATTCCCGGGAACAAGGTTATATAATTCAGTTATCTGCTGTCGACCAACCAAAGGTTAAGAAATTAACAATAAAATTGAGCGCATATTCATATATCGCATCGAGATTCTTTTTTATTTTAATATCAGTAAAGAAAGCTTTTTCTCATAAACAATGAATAAAAAATTAATAACACACGATATATTCAACTACAGAAAAAGAAAAAAATTAAAATACAAGATTTATGTCAATGACATATTTGAATCTATATTTTTCGTACCATTTATTTCAAAGAAAAAAATTTTACTAAAAACTTAAACTGTAATAAAAAAATCATATTGTTCATTACCATTTGCATATTTCAATAAGTGTATATCCACTTACATATGAGTTTGCACAGATTTGAATATAATTATGTGGAATATAAATATATTCGTTTTTATGTATACTTATGTGCTTATAAAATTATATTAATAAATAATCAACTCCATATTTTAGGTTTTTCAAGTTCAACCAGAATATGTGCAATTGAATCCAGCATTTCGCGACTATGCCGAGCGTAGTGAACGAGTGGAAAAAGTGCTTCGTGAATGGAGGGCTGGTGGTAAATTTTTGACCCTTCGCGGATGGAGGGAAGAAAATTACGAAGTTCGGGCTCAATTCAACGAACCACCGTTGTTCCAAATGGACAGATCCGCAACATGTAAATGCAGTTTCCATGATATATTCAAATTTTCATAACACTTTAATACATTTTTCTTGCGTATACAAAAATAGTCCATTTGTATGCACAATACTATCTATTTTATACATAAAATTGTTGAAGAAAAATTGTGGAAATAATTATATCCTATATAAATAATTGCAGGTTTATTTGGAATACGTAAATATGGGGTAGACATAAACGGTTACACCAACGACCCAGTGAAAGGTCTGTCGATTTGGTTGCAAAAGCGAAGTCCCAACAAACAAACTTGGCCGAGTTACTGGGATAACTGCGTGAGCGGCGGGCTGAGCGTTGGTTTCGGTATCCTGGAGGCCGCAGTGAAAGAGGCTGGTGAGGAGGCCGGAATTCCGCTGAGTCTGCTTGGCAAGCTGAAGAGCGCGGGCTGCGTATCTGTGTTTTTTGAAAGTGAACGAGGCCTTTTCCCTAATACTGAGTTTGTCTTCGACCTTGAACTTCCCCCAGATTTCGTGCCCAACAATGGCGACGGCGAGGTCGAGACCTTCGAGCTGCTACCAGTCAATGAGTGCATTGAAAGGATAATTTCACCTCACTTTAAAACTACTGCGGTCCCAGTTGCGCTGGATTTTCTCATCAGGCATGGCTTCATTACGCCAGAAAATGGTAATCATTTTTGCTGTTTTTTTAAGAGAAAAAATTGAAAACATTATTGATGTTTGAAAAATCATATTTATTCTTTGTAAGATTTGTGTTTATTATATAAAAATTTAAATAAAAATTTTTATCAATTGAAGTAAACGTGATTAAGTTAAAAAAAATTTAATTAAATTAATTAAATTTAAAAAATTTAATTAAAATCCTGATGTTAATTAATTGAAAACAAATAAATTAATTCAAAAATTGACTTTAAATTTATCATTTTTCAGAGCCGAATTTCATACAAATAGTTGAACTGTTGCATGTTCCGTTACAAACTATGTACAACCAGCCGCAGAGAAAATACAAAATTACAACGAATGGTGAGGTAAATAAAGACGGGCTACAGTATGATTTGAATTAACTGCAAGGTGCTAACTCGAGTCATCATAAGGTTACATTTACGCAGGACGAATTGAATTTTTCCTCGCTACATTTATCCCCGCGACTTCGTCAGCGATCAAAATTGATCGAAGTCGACGCACACATACGCAAATCAATTAATTACCGAAGCAGATTTGAAAGACCTGAAACGACGTTTATGTTGTCACAAAATAAAAATGCTAAAAGTTCCCTTTTCACTAAGCAACGTCAGTTCAGGTCATTTCGTTCTGTTATCTTCGACTTTTCGTTTCGAAAAATTCGTTTATTGACTGTGATAGAAATTTGAATCGTTTAATTATTATAATCTTCGTTGTGATCATTATCTTAAACATGTTACTTTTTTATTATTGTACGGTTCTTTTTGTACATTCGAAATCATATTATTGTGAATGAATTTGTGTTTAATTTGTGAATGTACACCTAAACGTTACTATTTATTGGTATCATTATTCAGATATCGAACTCGATCAAATGTCCAATCGTTTCATCACGATACTTTGATGTCTTGGATAAAAAATTTATTTGTTTAATAAATGCAACTTCGATAAGAAAAGGTGAAATTAAAACATTGAAAATTGATCAATTTTTCACGGGAATTCAAATTACTTATACTAATCACGATATAGAATATCGTTATTGAATACCCATGACATCAAACATAGCGAATACAAGTATTAGGAGCGCATTCCGGAAGCTAGTTATAAAGGACGTTGAGAAACGAATCAAATAATTAAACGAAGTCCATTCACAGTATTAGCTAGGCGATTTTACAATTTTGATATGTTTAGGAAATTTGAACAATGCTGTGAACGCGCGCATTCTTCGCGTTACAACGAGACGCAGTCTTTCTTTTTTTTTTTTTATTTTTTTATTTTTAATTAAATTCGAAAGCTAAGCTAAAAAATGATGCTTTTCATTTTCTTAAACAAAAATAATTAATTTTTGTTAAAATCAACAAATACTGCGTCACGAGGTAACGCTCAGGTTTTTGCATGAAACATGGATACCACGATTTTTAGGTGACCAATTGATAGTTGACGATAAATCAAATGTTTAAGTGGTATTGTACTTTTCATGTTTCTACAGTTGAAATATACTATGTAATGTCAATAGAAATAATAAATCGCTGTTTTTAGTAGGCATTTCATTATAATAATGAACTTTTATTGATCCCTCTTTTCTAAGTGTTATTTGTTGGGTAGATTTCAAAAAAGAAATCATTTTACACCTTATACGTAATGTTTGTTAATATTCTGGTACCTCGATTATATGCATAAATTTATACTTTATTTAAACCTGCACATCGTAATTTATTGATTTTTGATAATATTTATTGTTAAATATCAATATAATAAAAGAAAATACTAATTTTTTTATAGAGGTCTTAATATATTTCATGCTTTTTGTAAAAAAAAAATAGGTTTAATACAACTGTTTTTTAACCTATTTTTAATTCGAATATAGAGCTATTATCAGTCCTAAGGTAATTATAGTACATTACATACCAAAGCCTAAACTGAAGCTATTATTGATAAGTGTGAAGTTAGCGACGAGCCCGAACCTCTGCATCGAGGTTGTCAAATTCACACAAGTCGCAATAACAGTTCAAGCCATAGAACGTATAGTTCTTTTTGTCACAAGTGCATTTTTATTGATATTGAAAATGGCAAGAGGAAAGGGGTCCAGGTACCGTGAAGTTGGCTGCGTCTGTGATTGAACAATATTTTTGCCTTCCTGGCAAAATATCGGTCTTAATACTACTAAATGATTACGTAGAGATGAGTTATTGAAAACATTTGCCCGTTCAGTTAGAAATGGAAGAATTGTCTTTCTCTACTTTATTTAGGAAATTTAATTTTATGTATTTTAAATCCTTTAAAAAGAATATTTTTATACCCGGAGCTCCGGTATAATATCATACTTGCTGTTTGTAACAAAATATACATCTGAAATGTATACGCATAAAAGTGCACTTGTTGCAAAAAGTATCATATGATCGGAACAACAAGATTATTACGAGAGTGAAAAATAAGATAATAGTTTCTTATGTATTTTTTATATAGAGAATTATTTACCATGACAGAATACTGAAATAAATTGACAATTATTAAAAAACCTAAATTAAAAATATTCTTATAGTATCCAGCATGTTTGGATCTGAATCATATGAATTAAATACCTTTATTCAAAATTATTTTTAAAATAAAAAACACTGCCTTGATTACATTATAATGAAAGATGAAAAAAAGTGAAATAAAGTAATTAAAATTTATTTCAATTTTTACTGTTATTTACCGTTCTTAAGATTATTCTCCCACTTTTTGTCAGTAACGAAGTTGAAGATGTGAAAATATATTCCTATTACTTTGAGCAACAATAAAAATACTATATTCTTATTAGTTTAGTTTCGGTCTGTTATTTAAAATCTATTATTTAATTAATTGCAATTGATTTTTTAATTTATCTTTCATACAAAGAAAGGTTTTTAAGCCAAGTTTTATCATTGGATTTTACTGAACTTTATTGTTTTTTACATATTTTATGTTAATAAAATAAAATTTATTGTCTAATTTATGTCTTTCAAAATTGATGCTAAATCTAGTTTTATTTTGTGCCAAATAATTGTTTATTTCAATTGTATTAGAAATTTATTTATTCGCATATTTAATTTCAATCCAGAAATTTCAATCTAGAACATTGACTTTATTTTGATTATTATTCTGCTTTGATTAATTAACGGTCATTTGTCTATTGGCTAATTTATTTGTTTATGTTGACATACAATCAAAGTTGAATGTGATTGTTTAAACGGTGTCTTTGTTAATCCAACTAACCACTAAATGAATTTAAATTCATTCATCATATTCATTTTTCGATAAACTTTTGACTTTTATCGAGAAAAAATAGATAAGATAACGCAAAAATAGTTGTATTTTGATTTCGGAGCATTCAGAATTTGTGTGCTTTGTTTTCATTCGGCTCGAGCGGTTTTTTTACTTGTGTAAATGATGATATTTACTATCCACCACCTGTTTTCAATTTTGCGATTTCTCGTTAAATTTTTTACTTCGAGAAATTGATTAGTTGTATCTCAATGTAGTAGAGAGTAACTTACAATACGCCAGTCTAAGAGGCCAAATAAAGAAGGAAAACATTTTTTTACTGAGCTTTCTTTTTTATCTGACCCCTTGAACTGACGCATTGTATGGCACTGTCCCCTAATCTTGAATTTAAAAATAGGCCACAGAATAATAGATAAATAGAAATTAAATGAACCTAAAATTTGGACCCTTTTGGATCGTAAGCTTTATGACACCCCGGATGTAATAACAAAGACATATTCTGTAACGTTGGGTGTCTTCTTTCCCTTAATCTTTTTCACCCTTTCAACGACCGGTTGGATTATATTCGTATATAATTGTGTATATAATTGTATACATTAATTCAAATTAAAGAAAGTATTTTCAACAGATATATCGTAATAATTAATATTAAAATATGTGTTCCAAAAATATTAAAAGATATTGGCTTAACATATTAGAATTTTTTTATGTAACATATGAAATATTTATACCGAATTTAAATTATGAAATAACAATTTAATATTATTATTGTATCATAATTATATTTAAGATAAATGTTGTATTTATGATACTGAATATAATTAATACTCAATTGGTCTATAATAAAAATATATAATATATAATATAATAATTTTGAAATATTCATTTCATATTTATTCTAAACATATTTTAAATTTGGATTTAATATAGTATTATTTAAAATTATTCTATGATAAAGTTTTAATATTGTCCTTTGTTAAAGTTTAATATTCTCTTTTATTTATACAATCAATTCCTATATAGATTAAACTTAATTTTTTAGAAGAAATACCTGAGCTACTGTTTGTTCTCCAAGAGGAATATCGTCTGTTCTTAAAGCAACTTTTTGAACTACGCTGGCTGCATCCGCATCTAATATTATTCTGTATACAATAATAAAAATAAAAATGAATAATTATAAGCAATATAAATAATACATATAAATATCTTTGAACAGATACAAACCCGCCATCGCATATTTCATCAATTGCTAGCATGACTATATGTAAACCATCCAGAATTGCACGTTTTTCCACACATTTTCTTAATATGCTATTTACAGATTCATATAAACAGTTTAGCACGCTCATCAAAATAAGCTAAAAATATATTTATTTTAAATTTCAGTATGTTACAAATCATATTAGATAAATATTTCTTATTACAATAGAAAACTTATTATTTTATAATATTAAATTAATAAAAAAAAATTTACCTCATTTTCATGAGCACTTCCCATCACATAGAAAAACAAATCTACATTACTTTTATAAACACACGTCAGTCCATCAAGCATAATAATTTCTGCATTAGCTCTATGTGTTTTGTTGAAAAGATTTTTTTCGAAAGCTTTTTGCTCTTTAGATGTTGGAAATAAATTTTTGTCGTAATACTTGGCCAGTATTCTATTACCATCATTGTCCAAGATTGCAATACCTTTCACGGTATATAATGTCGGCTCCTAAAAATATTAAACAAATTAAAAACTCGTACATAAAGATACAATAGTTTTTTAGTAACTAAGTCTTAAGTACAGATTGCATTAATTTTCATACAAAATTATTAGAAAATGTGAATATAAATTTTTATTTTTAATTTTTAATTCATTTTGAGGTTATTTGATGTTATTTAATAAATAAGTCAAAATTATTCAGTATTGATTAACTAGTTTCATTTGATTATTAATTTAAACTAATAATTTGTAATGTTAATTATGGAATTTTACGTATCTAATAAATAATCAGTCTTCTAAATGTAAGGTACATTAAACAACTGTTAACAGTATTAGATGAAATAACTTTAAGTCAATAATGTTTTTACAAAATATTCGATACGGAAGAACAAATAATTACATGGGTTATAAATTAATACTTACTAACAACTGACTATCCATAGTTAATGTCTTATTTATTATGCTGCCACAAAAATCAAAAGTTTAGACGTGTCAGATATTTAAGTCAATAACATAAAGCTTAATTTCTATGAGAAACACAGCATAAAAGAGATATACTAAAGATCGCTGTAGTGTTTTAGTTAAAAGGATAAGTATTGTCACTGACTAGGGCATTGATTAAAAATAAGTAAAGATCGAACATCCAATGTTTATCTTTGAAGCCTGAAATTGAAGTTTGTAAACCCCAAAATGAAACAGTGCCCTGTGTTACCGACCAAATCTAATATAAATAAAAACATGATAAAGTAATAAACGATTTTAACGTATCGATCAGTAAATTTAGAAAGTATTTATACTGAAATTATTCAAATTACGTTTATACTATATTAAAATTAGTAAATAATATTAAATTATATAAAGAGTTTTTTAGCCAAGAGTTTGTTCTGGCATAGAGCACTAAACAGAGAAGTAAAAAACGATCGATTTTGGAGATTCAAGCAGACCCACTTGATGTTTGATCTTTAAAATATCTTTAGTCAATGACTAAAGATGACAAAAGAAGATTGGATATGAATTAATATTAATATTATAATTCAAAATGTAAGTGGAAAAAATTATCTAAGTTAATTGGTTTATAATTCGTGAAATAACTTGATTATAAATCACATTAATTCTGGAAAGGACAGAGTAGAAAACTTTCTACCATTGACTAAAGATACATAAAGACCAAACTCTGAATGGGCCAACTTGAAGCGTAGATTCCCCGTTTTATAACTATTTTTTCATGTAGCATAATAGTTTCAATATAAATGTCTCCTAGATATACTAAACAACACATTACAATCGTTTATGACTTTATTTTCATTATTTATATTTAGAAGATAATGAAGTAGTCTGTTTTACCTAGGGTTTTCAAAACCCCATTTTCATGCTTCAAAGATTTATACACGGTATTCGGTCTTTATTTGTCATATTTAAAAAGTTGACTTGCTAGCATTAATTGACTCTCGACTGTCTAGATGGCGCGTCGAGTATCTCATAAATGTCAGGAACCGAGAAATGAGCTGAGATATTTTTCAGAAAGCGTGAAATTGTTCCAAAGAATTAAAATTTGTGACAGATACATTAGTTTTAATTAAGTTTCTATCATCATCAGATGATTCTGAAGGTGAATTTGATGAAATGAATAACGATGAAGTAAAAATTGAAAAGTAAAATTATAAATAATATAAAGTTTATAAAAGTCGCATTTAATAAATAAACGCAAAACGTTATACATTTTACTATATTTAAATAATAAGTATTTAGTT
>JABFQD010005267.1:0-10883 GCA_022817045.1 Psix sp. ZL-2020
AAAAGTCAGAGGATTTTGTAAAACTTTCCAAGTGGTAAGTACTTTACTTTGGTAAGACAATTAATAATAGAATTTTCATGAAGAATATCGAGTCCTCTGTAGCAAAACTAATACTCCAAATTAGATAAGTTTTATGAAAGAAAATTGGTTCTCGTCACAAAAAATGATGGTATTTCAGTATATTCATTTGGTTGTAATCATAGTTACATTTATTCGATGAATATAATATATCTTTTCAGTGAGTAATAATTATAGAACAAAACGAAAAGTAGCAAACATGGGTATGGTACAAGTATCTTAAAGAATAGAATACAGTGATTTCCGCTGAAGGTTTCTCGCTGATAGTCGGATGCCAAATCGTGCACTGAAGTTGTGAATTCTCAGGAAAAGGTGATTTGACTGGTAAATCACGACGTCATATATTATCAGCTTCAGGGGCTCGAAAGAGGTAGAAATATCATGATTTTTTTAAGGTATATAGTCTCTAATACAAGGTCAAATCCGTTCGTTTAATTGAATTCGCGCCAACTGTTGTCGATGTCATCTTAATGAAGCCATTAGTCTACTTTGACAGAATCACTTCTGATTTTAAATTTGTTATCTTAAGATTTTTTTATTTATGCATGTGGATTAGATTTCTTAGCTTGTGATCAGCGATTGATAAGTCTACCTCGATTCAGATAGTCCTGCTAAATCTCTATCATATTTTTCATGATGGTTTCTTTCGTATCGATAAAATTGACGATTCTCTGGGTGATCTGCCTTTCGAGTAGTTCAGAGAGTAATTTATAGGCCTTGATCTTGTTTTCCAAAATCAAGATTAGGCGTCTGTAACAAAGAAAATCTAACGTAGTAGATTACACTTTCGACGTACTCATTATTAAGCAGAAGGCATCAGTATCAAATTCTATTTTGATGGCGGTTTTCTTAATGGTATTGTCAAATAGCTTTGGCGTTGACTGAACAGCTCCGATGACTTTAATTTTGTTTAAGCATTCTACAACATCGATCTAATCAACAGACTGCTCATTGGTTACCTGATTTTTTTTTAGGTCTAAAACATAAATCTTATGAAACATAAGATTGAAGAGAATAAGACATAGAAACATAGAAAGTGCTTAGAGGCTGATAACCGAAAGAAAATTCCTCCTGATCTCAATCGATCTCCGGTCGGACTTAAATATCCTTAAAGATTTAGGTAGAATTCGGGTGAAATCAAAATGCACTATTTAGCACAAATAAAACAATTTGCTTGTATCTGGAAGAAAATCCTGGACGAAAAAAACCCTAACTACTCTTTAAATGCAAACGATCACAAACAATTAAAAGTAACTTGTAAAAAATGCGAAAATTCGACGTGAAGAGTTCGCAACGATGAACGTCTCACACAGAAGTAGCTTTTCATTATGAAACAACTAAATCTGCAACTAAAAGAAGGCAGAAAATTGCCATTCTAGCCTGTCGCTAGCATTTAAATCTTAATCTAAATTTTTAAAACCTAAAAAATACTTTGTCACGCCCGAAACATGCCTAGACGATAACATGTAGGCTCTCGAAGTAAGTCCAAATTTGAAATGCACAATTTTTTACATTTCAAATGAAAATTATGCACAATCTTTTATTCCGCAACATCATATGATTCAACCAACCTAACTTTCATCTAATAAATTCATATATTTGAATTTATGATGAAGAAATTCACCGTCAAGAAATACGTTGTGATATATACAATGTGCAGAACACATTTAAAAAAAACGAATTCTAAAAATAGATTTGGCCGAAACATAGAGATTCTTCAACTTAACTAAACCAAAATAATATATTGTTTGTAATCAATTATGTTAAAATGGATTAATGCTTCATTCATCTAAACACATGAAACAGGGTCTAGTTGATATAATGAAAAAAATTATAGTGATTAAAATTGAAAGATATTTTAATGAGAATTTGAAAGTGGATCAGTCAGATTTCTGAAGTCAAAATCATGGAATCAAATTTTTGAACAACCTCATTTTCTATGAGATTTCTCTCATTATATCTCATGATATATCTAACGACATGACCAAGTCTAGGTCTTCAATTGGAAAAATTCATTAGTTTACTAAATCAAGGCATGCTTTTTTATATTATTGAGCTATTCTAATAATTAAGGTGATGTATAACAAAATTATTAAAAGTTATGTTAATAAAATAAGGATAACTTTAGTTAGATGTAAGATAATTGAGTTTTATTACCAATAAAATAATAAATAAAAAACAATTAAAAATGTTTATAGGCTTCTAGTATATGTTAAATATTTACAAATAGAATTTAATAAACTTTTTCAAATATACAAAATAAAGATTGCTCCTAAGCTGGATTCGAAACTAGGCAGGTGGTGACCCAATGTGAGTCACAACGACGGCACGCCTAGTAAGACTTGATAAGTCCAAACAATATGGGAAGATCATGGATCCGACATGGGAGTTAATTAGCGAAAAAGTGGATATTAGGACATACGTTACGTGTGCCCTAATATCACTAATTTACTATTGGTGAAACTAAAAGACGGCGAGTCAGCCTTTCCGAGTTTTTATCGGAAAAGCTCAAAAACTAAATTACTCACTCTCTGTTGAGACTGCTTTAAGTTTCTTTCGCGTGCCTTACATTCTTAATCTTCTACGGCGATAGCGAGGACTGTAACGTACGCAACAAACATACATTACTACTATATACGTTATCCACTTATTCATAGTCAATTAATTACTACCTTCAATCCTCATAAAATCCCAATAAACATTATCAATTCATTCTCAATTTACATACATTCTTTTTAATTCTCGCAGTTAACCATTTTCTGGTGGTTATTATGCTTACGGGCTTTCCCACTTTGAACCAATATAGGTTATCATCTGTGGCCCATAACGTGTTTGTTTCATTCATAATCCCTACGTTTTCCTTATACGAAATTCGCAAACGATTGAATCAATCTATCGACTTTGCCTAAACACTATTTCAAACAAATAAAATGCATTACTGGCTGTTAACCTATAATATATATTTAGTTTTTTCTTTCGTCGTGGTGCTTACTTTTCTATTACATTATATTTTGCAACTAGGTCTTCGCTTCGAGTCCTAAATTTTTAAAAACGCATAAACTCTGACTGCAACTTCCCTCGCGTAATGGGCTACAACGTCTTTAATACGAACAATACTTTTTGTCATACTAACGCGTGAAACATGATTTCACTTAGTGAAGTAAGACTGAAATATCATATCTCTTCCAAAACCCTTGTTTCGTGCTCTAGGGAGAAAAATGCTATTTCATGCGAGGCTTCATAATTAAATTCTGCTATTTTTTCTCACAGGGTTTGCATGATCACAAAATTGATGAGTCAGTTTCATATCAACTTTGATTTAAAAACTTCATAATTATATATACCTACGACATATAAATGAAATGATACTGATACTGCTACCGCGTTGCACTAAAGTGGCTAACAAAAGTTAGACATATTCACAGAATATTTACGATACAGCTATGACATATGAATCTAATAAAAATGACACAAAAACCATAACTATGTAATGTGTAACGATGTCAAAACAAATACATGCTGTGTATAATACATTATTTGATATATTACAACAAATGCAGCTTTTCAAAGAACATCAAGCAGCAAGCCAATCAAAGTTTTTATAAATGTAAATTATTTATTCTTTATAGATTTGATATTTATTATGATATATTATAACTGGATTGAGAAATAGCAATAATTACTTATTACATGCAATGATCAGAATTAAATTAGCGCAATGGCTTCATGGTATGCTAAATGGAACTAAAAATTCAAAAAAAGAGTATTTATTGATATAAATATATTATAATTTACTTCAAAAATACCTGTCAATTCATCCGTTGACAAATGAGCTAATAGAAGACTATACCATGCTTAAACATCATATTTATTCAAAAAGGAAATTGTTACCCAATAATATTACCTAAATATAAAAATGGCGTTCATAAGATCAATAGCATTTACGATTCGTAATTCCATAACGTATTTATATTTATTACGTACCGCAACCAGTTTTAGAAATCAAATAACAAATTTTATGAATATATTAAAGAATTATAAAGTATAAAAACAATTTTTTTAAGTACACAACCACAGTTTGCAATTTTTTTACTTATTTTAAATTATTTGCACTAAAATAAGTTATTAATTAACAAATTTGTTTGTAAAATCTCAAAAAAGTCATTTTTGAAATGTGACAATTTTAATAAAAATTACAGGAGATGCAATCTTTAGAAGACGAAATTTTGACTTCAACTAGATTAGTTTCAATTTCCTTAATATTGGTATAAAAATAATTGTTATACCATTTTTGTACATTGAAAATTTACTTTTAACAGTACATGAGACAAAAAGTACAAATATAAGACGTCGTTTATATATTTTCGTAGTTTATAGTATCTATTTCTAAAATACAACATGATCATAAATGTGTTGACATTGAAATATTGAGAAAATAATGCTGCAGATGTACACTTCCACCGATTGCACATTTTTATTATTTAAATTTTCATTTTATCGAATTATTTCAGTTCATTAAATTGATGACTAATGTAGCAATTAAAATATTACAGCGCAGTGAAGTTCCTCTCGGAATTATTAACTCACTTATTGAATAAATATTTCTGTTTTTGCGTTTTTTCTTTACTATAATATAGCTGGTATTAAAAGTAACAATGGTGAAACCTTTAATGCCATTAGCAATTTACTACTGTAAGGTAACACGAAATTCACATAAATAATCACTTTGAGTAGTTTTATATAAACATATATTGTTTTTAAATCAAACATGTCTTCTTTTTAAGGAAAATAATTATTTTAATATATCTCAATCTGACTCAAAGACAATCAGCAGTTAAAGGTTGCAGCTGCTCCTCCGTGACAGGGGACTTTTGGAGTAAATTCATAGAAGATAACAGAATGCCGAAGTACGTAAGACCGCCAGTTCTCTACCCACACTTTCTGCAAGCTCGCACACTATGATGTTCTTCACGGATTTCATCACAAGTATTCAAAATTAATCAAAAAGATTTCGTAGCAACATAAAAATATTATCTTGCGACGATCATTAAGAAACGCGAAATTTGTCTTCATTGTGCTGCTTGATGGCTCAACGAACATCAAGTCCATGCTGAGAACATATTCGTTTCCTCAAAAAAGTGACATTAAATGCATTATTAAGGCAAGAGAATTGATCGATTCGTGTTAGTTTTTGTTAATTGTGACACTGAAGAAAAAATTTTCTTTGAAAAAAATTGTAAAAATATATCTGTGTTATTCAAATTAATGTTAAAAATTTAATTGTATATAATAATTAAGAGGTGTTACACACATGTAAACATAAACGAACATCTTCATAAATTACGGAGATATTTTTTTCTAATATTACATTTTTCATTCTTTCATTATATGTTCTTGTCATGATTCCTACTTGTCGTCTGTCAGTTAGAGCAATGTTTCTTTATTTACCAGGCTTTTGTTATACTTTGTTAGACTGAAACAGTAAATAGACATCAAATTCTCTTATTTTCTTTAGTTCCTGGTTTCACAAAATTTAATCCCATAATTTTGCGTCTTTGATGTTGAATGGAGCTTGTCAAAGATGTAAGAGTATGTAAAATAGTGAGATAAGATTATTCTGTGTTATTTTTACAGATAATTCAAATAAAATCTAACTAGCATTATTAATGAAAAGATTGGTTTGTTATCCAGAGCAAATTGACAACCTCTATGAGACTTCGAGCAGTGATGATGAGACTGAGAATTAATCGTTTCTTTTCCTATTTTAATGCATACTGGATAAAAATGAAAAAGACAAGTTTTTTACAATTTTTATAAAATTCATTGATTCAGTATTTTATGAATAAGTTGCTTACTATAAAGATAAAAATGAGATGTCCAGTGTAATCAATTTATTTTTATTAATTTGTATAAAAAACAAAGTCAAATAAAATATGGTGAATATAATATTAAATTAAATTAACATTATATTTTTTGTATTTAATACAATGTGTGTTCTGAAGATGCACATTGGATGAGAAGATGTTCGAAAGAACATCACAAAATGAAGAAAGACCTTACAGGAAAATGTTTCAATTTTACGTTGGTAAATGAAGTTGTGTGATATCAACCAACTATTCTGCACAAAATATCCAGTACCATATAACAAGTCAGTAGCGCCAGTGCATGCGGTCGCTTTGTGAAGAGGATCTTAAAGAGCTAGTAATAATTAGAATATCCACTCATGATTTTGTTATCATGAAAAATCAGTGATTAATATTTTTAATTAATTGTCATCTGGTCTGAAGTTTGATCTTGATTTCCTACAAGTTTAATATTTTTATACATCGAAATAATACTTTTTAAATCAATTTTCTAAATAAATTATAACAATGTCTATTGCAAGCTGTATATTTTGCAAAATACAAACGGACATCGAGAAAAATATGGCTGTTATTTAATATTTTCAATCTAAATGCTATTTTTATAAAGTTTTCATTGAACGCATTATATTATATAGAAAAATATTATGCAATCATATACCATAATAGTTTTAATAATTAAAATTACTATTATAATTTTATTTATTATTAAATTTGGAAGGATTAACCAAATTTTCGGCATAATTAACTCCAAATCAACTAAGAATGATTAATGTGCTAGTATATATTTTTCTATGTAAATCTGATTAAAAAAAGTTACCTATAGTCCTTTGAATTTAAATCTTCTATAGATTATTAAAGATTGTTATCAAATAAGAAATTCAAGATTTTATAAACAGGAATAGGGAAATCACTTAAAGTAGCTAATTATTTCAAGGAATACTGTTAAAAGTCTAAATATCTCTACCATGAGATTTGGAAAGCTACGTAAAGAAGACGGTAATATGTGCGAATGAATTGAAAAAGAAAAGAAAAAGCGAGTGTGGATTGGGCGCAAAAATAATGCAAGCTTGGAAATATGATAAATCAAGCCCGCTTTAGGGAGGTAGGATCGCGTATATTTTCATTAATGGATATCTCTGTATAGTCTCCCTCGGGCTTGTCGTTGGAAATCTCTTTCGCCGCCACGGTTGTGTACAGTGAAGTTAATAAATCTCATAGCTGATCGTTATTAGCGAGCAGTGACTCTCAACATCTATACTGACAAGTCAAGGCGTTATCGACTGTTCGCAACGACACGGCCACGCCTATGTCCCGGTACATTTATCATACGTGTTGCAGCTGCTAGTCGATAATTGAATTCATTATATTGCTGTTGTACACGACATTATTATCTTATGCTAATTTATTTCGAGACATTCCAATCGCGCGCGACTCATCTTGCCACGTTTTGGCACGCTCTTTTGTTTCTTTCCCCTTCATGCCGCTCATTTCAATCAAGTAAATTCTTCCTCGTGACAACACATCCTTTCCACAGTCTCTTTTTCCTTATTCCCTTTGCTTACCCTTTCTTCATTTCTCTAGTTCATTCTTTGTTTTCCATGTGAGTGTAGGCTATATACAACTGAACATATTTTATAATGAAAATCGTTTTTATTCGAAAATCGAAATATTGAAAATGAATGTGTTTTAAAATATAAGTAACAGTATTTTTGAATATAATTCAATTTTATAGAATTTTTTGAAATAATAAATAAATAATAAAATGTAAGAATCTAAATTAATCGTGTAAATATTTTCTAATGAGTAACATGTAACTTAAATAGCATAAAAACATGTGGCCTTTTTAATATTTTTCTGTGATTTTACAAATCTTCACAATTAAGAAGTATTATTCAATGAATTTACAATTTTATTAAAGTGTTATCTCTAAAATTTTAGCAAGAGAAAAGATTTAAAACGTTTATCCTGAAAAGTATTAATTCATTATTATTTATAATTGTATCTAAAAATATATTCTTAAAAGAGTTTGAAAATTGGTAAAAATTCATTTTTTGCAGTTAAAACATGTTTAATTTTGAATTTAATATATATAGGATACATGATTTGATTACAGTTATTTGATAATTTGTATACAAGCATTATCATTACTGAAAATCACCAAATGGCATACTAACAATTTTAGTTTAATTGACACTCACATCATATAATGATATATTCAGTGATTAAAGAAATGTTTTTATCTGAAGAAAAATGCTTTTTTTGGCATGTGCCGAAATTTGTGATCTTTTGTTGATTCAAAAAATAGTATTTATTCTAAAAATGCGTCATATTCTAAGAAAATTTTAAGATACTAACAAAAAATATTGAAAAATTACATTTATGTAAATTGTATCTAGTTGTTAGTTATATTATTATTCTTTTTTTTTCGTTTAGTTATTAACTTTTTGCACTATAATCTAGTAAATCTAATTTTATTAAAAGACAAAAAATATTATCTAATAAAATGCACTATATTTTTATTTTAATATAAATCACTTTAAATATAAAAACAATGCAAAATCATGAGTTAAATATACGTATATGTACAGCCTTCGTGTATATTTTGTAAAGTTAAAAGTACGTTTGTGACAATTTTACTATAAATCAATAAAAGAAAAACATGTCATACTCAAATTCACAAATAACAATTCAACGCAGTAGTATATTAAACAAAATATGGAAACAAAATTTTTGCTTTTTTGAGAAAAAAGGAATCAATAAACAAACAATTATATATTTCAAGTATTTAATTGATAATAATTTTGCATATTACATTTTAATAACGTATAATGAAAATTTACAGATGTTATCAGATTAAACCGAAGCAGAGGCATGTCATGTATTATCTCTAATATCTTATAATTATTATAACATATAATCTCAATATCTCAATATCAATATTGAAAAATAATCATGATTACAATAATCATATTCGTAGTATAATTTGTTCTTAGAAACTGAGCTAGGCCACAATACTATTCAAGATATTGTTGAATAATTTGCAGTGCATACTTTCAATACATAACTTCGTTAGTTACAACTAGTTAAACGAATAGCCTTTACAATTTTATCTATTGGAATACAAAAGCCTTACAATATTTTTTATAATGAAAACTGATATTTTTTAATTAAGTTTAAAAACAACTCATTTTAATTAGATAAATTTATATTAAAAAATTCCGTTTCTGTCTGAGGACGAAGAACAATTCTTGATTTCTTATAATTTAAACATATTTTGCTTGTCACCACTTTAACAGTTAAAGTAAATTTCATTAAAACTAAAATTTATTCAATTTAAATGAAAACTAGAATAGGCTAATTTGCAATGTGAACAACAAGCAAATTTTAAAGATCAGATATTATTTCAATTAAAAAAAAAATTACATTTTTTTAAATCATTGATCTGAAGTAGGCAACAGCATAAAAATGTCACATATTCACTTTTAGCTGAATTTATTTCGTCAGTCTACGCCTAGTTGATTTATCTATATTCTACACTTGTAAAAATCAATAATGCCATAAAATTCATAAAAAAGTAACATATTTATAAATGAAAAGCAAATATCTAATGAAAACTTTTCAACGAAAATAAATAGTACAGAATTCAACTAGCAGTAGATTTAACCTTAAACTAAGGATCTGGTTTAATCAATTATTATATTGACAAAAAGAAAGTAAAGAATTCAAAAAATTTAATGTCACATTTGAGAACAATGAATTGTATATTGAATTTAATGATAAACCTTAAATTAAATGTAAACTCGCAAAATTAAAATCTACAAATTTCAAATTATATATACATGTTTTTTTTTTCAATTTATATTGAACTGAATATTTACACGATTATTTCGTATGTGTAATTTGTAAATTGTTTTAACATATAAGTTATATATAAATATACTTGTATCAATATATCATTTTAAAACTAATAAATGTTTCTGAATTAAGACCATTAATTTACCAGATATAATTAGTTTTACATGTTTAGACTATCTAAGAGAACTAGAATGTATACATCAAAAGAGTAATTACATTTATTAGAGGAGCATATGTGTTCCTTAAGTCAAAAAATTTTTTTTTCAAATCGAAATTTTAATACATAACCTATGACTGATTGAAGGTCTTTGCATATAAATATCATATTCATCTTATATCTTATAATATTTGAGATGTAAATCTAAATAAGCTATTTTTACATATGAATATATGTACAAATTGTATTGTCATGATAAAGTAAATAAAATTTTCGAATTCTATAAGGGTTTTAATTATTTAGTCAATCCCACAAAATTTACTAAAAAAAATTATTTATGTACTAACTATAAAAGTCATTTCGAAAAATGACAGAATGTACAATCACACAACAATATGCAATACCTGCTGAACTATTTTTCACTGTGTTAAATATCCCTTTCGTCAAACATCAAGATTACAAGGTGGTCTGTCTCGAGCACATGAGTTACGTTTGCATGTATACACCATACGTACAGATACGCATTTGAATGCACTCGTACATCTCTTTCTCTCTTATACATTATCAACTGAAAGTATAATCAGCTTTCAGCAAATATAACTTGAATGACAATAAAAACAAAATACTGAAGTAACAAAATGTATTGAAAGTAAGATAAAAAAGTATCATGTCTTTTTAAAAATGTTTAATATATAAACATATAAAACGTTGAAAAAACTTATTTACACTAATTAAAATTAGTTTTAACTATAATAGTAATATGAGGACAAAATTAAACTAAAATATTCTTAAATGTATTATAAACTTGATTACAGAATAAATAATTCAAATGTGAAATATTTGTATGTATTTCATGTAATGTACAACATATTTGTAAAAAAAAATTTATTAGATGAACGTTTATAAAATATATTTTGCTACAATAATTT
>JABFQD010005268.1:0-10882 GCA_022817045.1 Psix sp. ZL-2020
CAATAAATTTTTTTATTAGAAATTGTAAAAAAATCATACATTACTATTAAGATAATAATTTTGAAAAGTTTGATTTTCTGCCTATATTCATAGAATTTGTAATAATAATTGATATAATTATTCAGTCAAAATACTATTTCACGATATGGAACTTTTTTAATTAAATTTGAAATGCATCGAATTCTTCTAAATAAAAAAATTAACATATTCATGTTCGTTTTTATTTTAACTTGTTTTCTGTATGCAGTAAATCACGTAATTTTAAGAACCATCTCGTATTCGAAAAAAGGAAAAGTAAAATTAAAGTTGAAAAATAATAGCTCTTACAGTTTAATCGATAGTTTTAAACTTTGCAAAAACTTTTGAATTATTAGAAAGCTTTTCACCATTATGCAAAGCGTGCTTAGTATGTGACAAAAGGCTCATTCATTCGGCAGAATATGGATATAGCTGTTTCCACAGACTTAATATCTAATTTGGATAGAAAATGAGTCTCAGTAAAAAAAAGTACAAATTGTTCCAAAAGAATGCGTCAAATAATAAATTGACCGGTTCGAAAATAAATTATTCCGCGTGACTGGATTAGTTACGAGAAAATTATTTGTAGAAAAATAGACAAAACAGATGTAAGTATGAATGAAATGAAACCACGTGGCAACGAGTAGTTTGGTCGTGAAATAACGATCACTTCGTACCCGCCAATCGCCAATAATGTGCAACCAGGTGGTATAGGGTTCTTTGAAAAGAAACATCACTTTGAGAATTACGCAAGGAGAATTTTCCAGAAGCAGGATCACCTTTTGTCACTCGGGCAAGACTAGGACACGTGCCAGCGAGAATACATTTCGTTCGTAGTTTTCATCTCAGACGAGCTGTCGGGAATCAGAACTCCTCAATAGTTCAATGTCGTAGGGGAATCTAAATAATAATGTGCCTATCTCCTGGTTTTTCAGCTCTTCCTTTGAAGATACATCGTGCTCAAAAGGCCTTTTGGACTTAAAACTCGAGTAAATCGCATTACTCGGAGAACGTGCACTTTTGCAAAGATTCGATTGAATCAAAAACGATCCAGAATATGGTTTTAAGTGTGTAAAGCAAATATATTTTCATAGTTTTACATCGCAAAATGTTTTTTCGTGAAACATAAATATCAGTTTTATTACATATCTTTCATTTTATGATAACTGAATAAAATAACTCGGATAAATTTAGTTACTAGAATTATATATAATATATTCATTGTTGATAATATTTCCAGAATTATTAAATATAAACTAATACAATGAAAATAATGTATAAAATAAACAAAAAAAAAACCTGATGCTGAATTTGTAGAATCGGATGAAAACGAATAACATAGTTTGTTCTAAACATTAGGTGCTTTTATAATTATTCGTCGATTGAAAAAATGAAAGTCGTAAATACTTGATATTTGAACAACCATATGACGATATATTTGATCATTTAAACTCACCTGAAATAAAGCTGAAGTAGTTCGATAAATAACTTTCGTCTCCAGGATTGTTTTATCGTGATATTTTTGTGTTCGAATTTCTATTTTGTGATTCAAAAACCAACTCTTTGATTCGAAGGCAAATAATTTGGAGTGATTGAAATCTGTGACTGTCAAATAAACTCGTCTACCACCTTTGACGAAAAATAATTATTACATTAATTATGTTAATAAATCATGAAGTCACGTGAAAAATGTCTATGCATTAGATAAAATAAGAATATACTAAATATGATATTTGATACAAATTATTATCATACATGTTATTAAATATGAAATAAAAACCACAAAATGTCACAGAGATATCGGATGCAAAGAGTTATTTATCCTTCATTTAAATAATTTGATTACCAATGAGTGGCATGTTAGTCACTGCAGTATAAGACTTTCCAGTCGACAGAACTCTCGTATCAGCTTCTCTCAACATTGACAACCAAGGAAGGAGCTTGTCAAAAATGTATACAAATTACGCAGACATTTATAAAATACATGCATTGCCTTTAACAGTTAATTTCTATAAGTTAATTCTAATTTTGAACGATAATTAGCATTTGTGCTTGAGCGAATGAAATTGTCTATAAATGAATGGAATGAATAATGTATGCAAATGAACGTGCTTTTGATATAAGTCATCCTCATGCATTTCGCGTGTAAAACTGATCATTACATGATTCAGTAACAGTTGATAATTAACACCCGAATTAATATGTCAGTGATTTGTAAAAGTTCAATAAAACATTTTGGTGACATTACAATTACCGAGCCCAACACAATTTAATCTTAAACAGAGTCTTTAGAGGTTTGACTAATGAACTGCGGGATTGTAATAACGTCAGTCGATCAAGCATATCAGAGTTTGATCTCTAATCTCAACAGAGTTTGTAATTGCAAATTGGCTGCATAGTTTTGTGGTAACACGCGATTACATTTGGAATAAAACATGAACGTAAGCATCTATTGATACGACATAAAGCCGTTCAAAAAGAAATATTTATCCAAAGCAATGTTCATTTGTCTGAATTATACCTGAATTCCAGGTTGTCGTAGCTTTTTTTCAATACCGAATAGTAATATAATTGCAGCTAAAAACATGTAACACTGACATTTTTATGCAAAATATTTAGGAGCACTTTTGAAAATTAATTGTACTCGACTATTCGCTAAAATGGTTCAAGAAGACTTTCACGTTCACAATGTGTCAGTACATACTTAACTTTTCTTTCGGTAACTTATGACAGCATTGCAGAAATGAAAAAAGTTTTCCTGTAAAGATGAAAAAGGTCTCTCGACAGAAAGTCTCTTTCGTTTTCCACTGTATTGAGATTTTTATTACTCAAGCTCTTGTTTTGCACTTCGTGCAAGCGTTCTCATAACATTTGTTTTTTAATCTATATTTTTGAATATGCGTACTACATCGTTTTATATGGGTCACTTTATTTCATAAAATATTTCATTTCCAACTTTTTCCCACATAACTTTTTATTATTTATTCATCATATTTGGTTTAACTTTGAAATGGCGTTAAATGCAACAATGTTTTAAGTACGAAAATATAATTATTTATTGCACCGTTCCTTAAGTTTTCTGGTTATTTTCCCCATACTTTTTGCCAAGTCATTATAAGAAGTTTGTGATGCATATAAATAAGGTAACTTTGAACCGTAAAAATAACTGTAAAAAGGATTGACTTACTATTATGTAAACGTAAAATCTTTCTTAATCCAAAAAGTTCAAAAACTTGAAATTTAACTACGTGAAGTTTTCTATTTGTTATAATAATACATCGTATTATTCGAGCATGTACATTGTATCGAAATAATGTTATTAACGGCTGACATCTCCGCACATTTGCGGCCAATACGGAGTGGGTAATTAAGCAGGAGCCATAACATTTATATGTACTTTTGTTGCCATTTCAATGACCAAATTACACTTGCAGAGAATATGTTTGTAGACCTATCTGTATAATTCAACTTAATGGTTCTACGTTAAAATAAATGTACGAATAAGCAATTTTCGAATTTTCAAATTTATATGAAATAAGCAAATAATTGATTTCATAAAATGATCCTGATGGTGTTTTATGAAAATGATTTGTAAAAGTAGAAACATGATACAAGTTTCTCTTAAATGACAAAATTGCATATAGTGATTTAAATATAATGAATACGTTCGATCTATTACTAAAAATCATATAAACACCTTCTCTAAAACATGAGGGTGCATCAAAAAATCGAAAAATCCAGACGTGCTAGCGTTCACCTTTTTGCGATGAGAAATGGAAAATTCATCAGGATCGACTTCCAGTTTATAAGCTTGATAGATGAAGTAAGATAATATAAGCATTAAAACCGATATCACTTTTGTTTTTGACATTTTCTGGCGTTCTGAAATATAAAATCGAATACAATGTGAAGTATAAATAAAGAATATGAAATATAAATGAAAAATCGGAGAAAAATTCTATTAACGTGTGTTTCATCATAACAATTGAGAATAAAATATAGATTTTCTCGGCTGATCTTTGGACGTGTAAATATTTGACAATTTTGAATAGTTCAATCTTTTGCAATTTCCCACTCAAAAACGCATTAATTTTTAACGATAACCTATCAAATAACATTTTTATTTGTTCAAATGTGATCTCAATTTCTGATAATTATTCTATTATTGGACAAATGATACGTTATTTAATGGACATAAACAACATCAATACGACACAAATTAACATAATAAAAATGTCATTTCATAAAATATACTTTACTTTGAAATAACATCAAATTTCATTCAAAAATTGACTCTACTTTTTGTAATTACTTTCAAAAGGATTCCCGAAAAGGATCTTTTTCCTTCGGTAGAAATGAACATTTTATTGTTAAACCTTACGTAAGAAAAAGTTGGATCAATAATTATAGAAGGTCATACCAGTTTCAAAGATGTCGTTCAATATTTAGAGAAACTTTTTTCCATTAAGCAACAATGGCGAGTTTGTAGTGTCAAGATGAAAGTCACATTACCCAGCAACTCAGAGATGAAAAATTTAAACGCTCATTGGCTGCCACGGTAATAGTTATGGTTATATAGCTATTACTCCGTAACAAATCGATACGAAACTGTATTGCAAACGGGTACTGGTCAAACTGTCCAAAGTTAGGAAATAATTAAAGCCTGTTGATATTTCGAAGATCCTCCAGTTCGTAGCAAATAAATGGCGTAGAACTTGAAAACTGGATTAAGTCGTTCATTTTGACGAACAAATGCTCAACAATGAACGTTACTTTGAGTGTTGATCGTAAATGAATGCACTTGTATGCAACACGTGATCGAGTGAATATATAAAATGTGTAACGACAGTCGGTAGTCAATTATATTCATTCTTCCAAGCACCGGTCGATGTGTAAGAAGTAGTACAAGTGCGAGGTTGTTGGAGAGAAGCGTTTATAGCATAAATACACGTAGAATAACTTTCAGCACATCACTAAAACTGTGTCTTTTAGATAATCTACACCGCGGCAATTGTTTTACACTGAATTACCGAATTCATTCAAATTACATTTTTAACAATTTACATCCTAATTTTTTCTACTTTAACGTTTACGTTGAACGTTGGCATTTGAGTAAATTTGATTTTCTGTGCAGAAAACTCATCGCGGTGTTAAGAAGCTTATTGCATTAGACAAAGTTTGCTTATCAGTCTTATCAAATGGGATAAAAATTGTTGAATGATGATAATAGTTCTATGATTGCGCACAATTATTATTTTTATATAATGGACGGAATAAAGATTTAATAGGTTCAAATAACGTAAATTAGACTTGAAAAATATTACTGCTACTTTTGGCCGACTCGTCAAGTTTTTAAACCCTTTATGAATTTTATATATATATAATGGTTTTCGGTGTACCTTTATGTAATTATTGAATTGTTCGAAGAATAATCTGACATTGCAATTCTCGATGCTTCGGCGTTTTACTGTTTAAAAATGATTATTTATAAAAATTGTAGTTTGGGTGTAGAGCTCTTGTTCGCGTCAAAATCTATGAATTTCGATAATACTCACAACTTGATTTATTAAACAACAACTGACTTTTTTAGAATAATTAATCATAGTATTACACTTTAACTACGTTCATTAAAAGTATTCTTACGTTGATAAGAACGCCTTTCGGCTGAAGATTGAAACTCGTGATTTCAGTTCGTATCCCAAGTATGAAGATTAATTTTCTTATAACAATGTTTCTAATATAATTGTATTTTACAAAAGACAGAAACTTTAACTAACTCTGACAAGTTTTTCATGCTTTAAAAAGATTTAACGTGATGAAAAAAATGAGTTTTCTGCATTTTAAATGTATATATATATATTTATAAACTTTAACACTTGTGAGCGCTAATCATTTTACAAAGTTAAGGTAGCTGATCGTAAATTCGAAACTTTTGGGATATCGTTAAATAACATATTTCTTAAACTGACTATACATTTTTCTTCAGATATTACATGATCGATGTATGTGAAGTTATTTTCGAATACTTTCACAGAAATTTATTATAATATACCTAAAGAACCGTAGAAGTTTAAATTCAACTCTACACATAATGTATACTAGAAACTTGTAGTATTCAAATTTATTTCGAATAGAAGAAAATTGTTATAAATTGTCTTTCATTAAAGCGCCGAAGTTCATTTTTCTTTGAAATTAAATCAAAATAATTGACATAACTTTATAGTAACATAACAAAACTATCAAAACATGACACACAAGGTTCTAACGAATACGGAAAATGAAACACTTACAAAATGTCCTTACGAACAAACTTAATTGATTAATTCCTTTGTTTCCAAGTATTATTAGACGCGCAAATTGCAATGACATATTCACATAAATGTGCTCAAATTATGTTCGAACTTTTGATAAAAAGCCACTCTAGAAACACTTCGGGGGTCGAATACATGAGCCACTGATAAATCGTGAAATTATGAGGGCGGCGTGGTGTCGGACACTCGTAGACCAGAGGAACATATACAGGCGGTATGGGAAACGTCCAAAAGTTACGTTGCGACTTTTGGCATTACCACCATGGCAGCATATGTTTTGCATAAGGGTTTATTATGATTCTATTAAAACGTGTCCAGCCAATTCCAAGCTATTTAGTCTTATACAGCATATGCTTCGACAGTTTTGTTCCAGAAATCAATTCCCCAAGCTAGGAAAACTGTTCAAAGTTTTGTTGTAAGTCTGTTACACTATGCAGTTAGGTTAGGTTAGGTATTCTATTCCATTTGAATGGAATACATTGACTACACAAATAGCTTTTAAAATTACACATCCAAATTAATTTTGATAATTTTTTTACGGTTTCATTTAACTGCGGAAAATGGAGTCTTGTAAATTCATTTGAAAACTTTTCATTACAGTTGGTTGAATACCATATATATGAACGAATGAAATAATAAAAAATGTATTATAAGGGAAATCATGATTTGCTTCGGTACTAAAAGTCAGGAACTCGTCAAAAAGTTTATTGCATTGTGAATATGAACCATAAATGGTAGACCGTACGACAAAATATAATGTAAATCATCGCGAGTACCAAAAATAGTGCAAACTTTACGAGCTAAACTGCTGTAACTATCTGTGACGTTATGTGTACATAAAAGAAAATTGAAAAGGATGATACTGTGAAGTGATTATTCAAATGGAAAATATGTAGTAATAGAAAAAGCCGCGCATTAATGTGTGCTCAAAAGAAAAAGGTACGTAAACGTTAAGAGTAAATAAGAGGAAAATAACAGTAATTGAAAGTAATATAGGAACAAAGTTAGCATTGCAAATATGGGGTGAACGTGTAATAGTTATGATTTTTATTCACTTGCAAATGCAACTTTCGGTCCTGGACAACTGCAGATTTTATGTTTCTTCAAATCATAATTAGTATTGCGTAACGATTTCAAGTTTTTCAAAGACTATAAAATGTTTAAGTCTTAATAGAAATCATGAGAATAAAAAATTACAGTTTTAATAGAATAATTATATGCATCAGATTATTTCTGAGTAATGTTCATTTTTTATTCACGTATGATTAAATCCAACTTATGTAGGATGCTCTATTTAATTTAGAAATCTTGTGTTTGAATTTATAATTTATACATTTATACATACATAAGCGTATATTATGCAGTTCTTTTTTTTTTTTTTTTTTTGATAAAAAAAGTTTTCTTATCAAAAACATTATTTCATGCATACAGAATGTAATTTTATTTAGTATTGAACTCATCCACAAAAAGCATGACTAAGTTCTGTAAATGAATTATAATTACATATATATACATATGTAATTGTAATTCCATTAATAAAATTTATAAAATATACAACAATATTTGAAAATATTTAGAATAATTTGAATTTGAATTTTAAAAAAATGAATACTTGTAATAAATTACAGTTAGTCTATTACATTACTATCTTATTATTATTAATGAGTAATGGTTTCGAAAATTAGAGAAAAAAAATCAGAAATGTTCAGGTGAATAAAAATAGTAAAATATATTTACTCCAAAATATTCTAGAAAATGCATAAAAAGTGTGAAAAAATAAAATTTTGATGTATTAAAAAAAATCATCAATTAGTTGTAGTAAACATATGATATAATGTGAAAAATATTTATATTTGTATTAAAATTGCAATTATTTAAAATAAACTAGTATGAATATTTCTGTCGGAAATGTTTTGATTCGACTATGCAAAGTAGAGATTTAAAAGCAGAAGACAGTTAAAATGCATTCTGTGTCGGTTACTTGGTCGGTTAGATTCTTCCCCATGAAGTGGAGAGAACAACGATGTAAAAAAGGAAGTGACAAGTACCTGTTTAGCAGATGAATAGTCATGTTGATGCAAAAGGGCGGGGAAAACTGTCGCCGAACTAAAAGATTTTTAAACTTGTTTTAAATATCATATTTTGAATTTAAAACAAAATTGAAGAAGAATATTGTTTTATTGTTCATGCATGTTTTACCAATTGTTCAATATGCATTAAGATCAGCTTAACTTCAAATTACATTTGCCAGTAAAAAATAAAATTGTTGCTTTTTTATTAAAATAAAACAACGTTTAGACTTGTTTAAACCATACAACTGTATTTATTAAATATCACTTTTTCATCCACAATACACTCACGCGAAAAATATTGCTTTTGTCATACAGTCTCTACATAAATTATTTCAACTTGTATGTTAAATGAATAAGCATTTAAAAATATACTTTTTGCATGCTACACAATAATAATATATAAAATTGTATGTAACTATAAAAAATACTTGTGTTTGATAGTTATTATCTAGCGTCATTAATTTAGGTAGGAGTTCACTTAAAATTGTTTTAAAAGTTTGAAACTGTTTACAATTTCAAACAACTCAAATACTTGTTTAGTATTATAGTTCCAGATTAAATTCTTCACTTAATTCATAAGACATTATTATTATACAAATCTATTAAAAAATATTCAACATTTCTTCGTTTACTCAATTCATTTTTAACCACTAAAGTGCCTGTGTTTAAAATTAAATGTAATTTCACACAGATTTCAATGTATTCATAATAATTGTATTTATTATTATTTGTTTATCAACCTAATTTTCAATGGACATTGATATTTCAGATGATATATAATTAATCTTAATAATAATAATAAAAAATTAGAAATCAACTTAACTTTAGGAGTAAAACAAAATCTCATACTCACAATCTCTTTCATTCATAATGAAATTATTAAAAGTGAAAATGGAATACTTCTAGGTGGAAAGGAATTTTCTCATCAACTGGATCAAATTACGCAACATCTGATATACTTCAAGTCAGTGCAGGGGGTATAATCGAATAACAAGTAATTGAGAACAGGTTTGATTAAATCGACTGATGCCGATGAACACGTGCAAATCTTGATTTGTGAAGATGCGGACGCGTGAGAATTGTAGACAGATGCGTTTGCATGTAGAAGAATTCGAACGTGCAACAGAGAAAATAAGCAAGCATAAAATCTAGCTTGGGGTACGTTTGTTGACGTCGAGGGTGAGGCCCGAGGGCCTAAAGTAACGATTCAACGGACCCTTTTTCAAATGTAATCTACAAAAGAGATGAAAAAATATATACGCTCAAGCTGCACAGTCTTATATCGATCGACTTCTTGAATATTTTCTAGAAAAAACCTAATTAGTACTGTTTTAATGTCAGAAAAAAATCACACACTTGTTTTTACCTAGTATTTTAAATGTACATTATATTTTATTAACTAAATACAATGTTGTAAATGAAAAAGTTAATATATGCGTTGAGATATTTAATACGAATACATTTTTAAAAATGAAATAACAATTTTTTTCGTTTCAATTTCATGGAATATTATGGATCGACAAATTTAGTATAGTATTCAGCCGTATATGAAACATTTTCCTGAAGTGAATATGTATGTTACATATATTTAAATATTGCAACATAAGCGTGATACTATTTCTCATGCATAATATAATAAAATTATCATATATAAAAATGATAACTTATACTGTAAAATATATGTTATGTTACACCAAGGAAGTTGCATTGTAAAATGTCATTATTTTAAGTTTTGTACATCTCAACAAACGATAAAAATCGCAAATATTCACTATGGAAATTTCTTAATGTTATTAGAGTATTATATTCAAGAAAATCTGATAAACAATTATGTTAAGTGCGAAATGGTGTTATAATTATATTAAAATTTTATTATAAATCATCATTCTGTCAATAATTAATTTAATAAATAAGATTATGCGTGTAATTTTGTATATACTAGAATACTAATGTATAAGTTACTTATGAAACATCTTTTTATGTTTTAAGTACAAGAATTGTTTTTACTTTTTGTACAAGTAATTGAACAGTTTCTTCAATCAATGAGATTTCAAGAAGCTGAGACTTAAAAAGTTCAGAATTTATTTTACTTGAAATAATAAATCTTATATAAAAAGACGACATTTCTGGTTCATATAATAAACATTCATTAAAAACGGAATATCTTAAAAATATATTTATGATTTGTCACGTATAAAATACATGAAGTCATATGTTTTTATATATTTTTATAAAACACAGTTACAATATAAGTAACAATCATTTTTTATTTTGACATATTTCTCTGATAATAAAATAAATAAAGTTTGTATTAGTTGTAAATATTTCTGGTGAATGTAATTTTCAATAAAGTAACAACTGCTAAAGAAATCGCAGTATTGGTGCTACGATTTCATTATATCGTATATTATATATATATTATAAAATTGTTTGTTATTATTTTATAAAATAATATGTGCTTGTGAAATAAAATGTTTATAC
>JABFQD010005269.1:0-10881 GCA_022817045.1 Psix sp. ZL-2020
TTGTTTTAAACGAGATAATTTATTAATATATATATTGATATTATAAATATGTCTTTGATGTTTCAGAGACTTTTCAATTGCTTTTTAAAACCACATTCAGAAATAATAATTAAATTTAGAAAAATGACTGATCTTTACTTATTTTTTGGATTATAAAAAACAATTCTTACAAAAAGAATAAAATTATAAAAGAATAGAATCACAAAAATTAATTTTTTTTATTTCAATTTGTGATAAATTATAAAAATATAATAAAATAAATTTAGCTGTATGACTGTGAACATTTTTAACTCAAATATTGATCTTTGCAGGCCCGAATATTACTATCTATAAGAGGTCATATGGCCAATAGATCGAAAGTTGTAATCTCGTCGCCTTATGGTTATACGTGCCATACGATGGCACAGTACATGTAAGCCCAAGCGTCGTTCTAAATCATATGCTTACAAGCTTTCAAGTTCGTCATGTGTTCACATTATGACGTCTGCTGTAATCACATGGCTAAGGAAAATTGTTTCTTCTGGTTGCCATTTCCATTTGTACGCAATCTGGAAAACGGTCATCATGGCTTTTTACTGTTCCCAGAATTCCTTGTTGATTTGATCTTTTACAACAAGCAATTTGCAAAATTGCTACCAAAGGCACTTTAAAATATGACATATGCGATTTGGGACAGGATTTAAATCTGGCAACATCAGCACCTCCGATCCATCAATCACGTTCATAAATGGTATTAGTACCATTGTTCTAATAGGATTTTTGGACGCGCGCACACAAATGATCAATCTCGTTATTTTGAAAAGGAACGACCTAATTGAAGTACTCAGAGTACATACGAGTACACACATGGTCGCAGTATGAATTAAGCCTTATGTATGCTTATAATCCTGCCATATGTCGGACCACATGACCATTTCCAAAATTCGTTGCACCCCCACCTTATGTCATTGTCATATCCTCCCATGTGTTGAAAGTGGATCAAATATAGCATTAAGGTATTACATAAGTAATGTCTATTAAATGGTCTCATAAAATATTAAATTTGATCGTGCAATCGAGACAGGTTATAGACTATTACGTTTTTCTTTATGAATCAGAATCGAATAAATAGAGGTAGATTGTTCAGACAATTCTTAAGAAAAATCTGGTTTATGGGATGATTGTTTACTCTAAACCAGGCTTTTGCTTCTTTGGGAGGATTGTTGACACTTGAGCGTGACATCTGTTTTTGAGTTTACTAATTATCATCTCGTCAAAATGGAAAACAGTCAATAGTTTGAAATATTTCAGATGTGCTCGAGCCCTATTTATTGAAGTCTCGCCTCAATCTCCAGACTGTCAATAATCGGATTAAATATTTACATCCATTTGTACTTTTCCAAAATAGTCCTTTTGTATTCCCATGCATAGATTAAAGGTAATTCCAGTTGCCACAATGACGTGCAATTTTTCACATCTTCATATATTCAGTCTGCTGAATTTCAAGAACAATTCCCACTACCAAACACTTTTTCAATTTTGTCCATTTGATCAAGCTTATTATGCAATCAAATTCGAACATTCACACGTTTTACTCAAACTCTGTTAAGAGATTGTATTATTTCGACAAGTTGCTTTTACTAAAAAAGTAAATTTAGAATGAATTTCTATTTTATCTTTTATTCTCTTTTAACATTGAGATGATTATATCAAGTTAAAAAACTATTCGTCAACCTATGAATAAATAAAAATAAAAAAACACAGACAACACATTTTATTGAACGCAGCAAATGTTTTATGTGGTATGTGAGGACAATTAATCGATCGGATTTTCCTGGTCAGCAACAAACAGTCGGATGACCAAGTTGAAGAAATACCCTATAATTAGCCGTTCTCGCGTCGCACGTGTGCGAGCTCTGCTGCCGTGGGGTTTCTTTTAGCGTCGCTCCCCTACACCCTGGTGGAAACGACGAACAGAAGTTCCACAGATGGACTGGTGCACACGCGCCAGAAGGTCTGTCCCGCTAAAAAGCAGGACAGACTTGGCTGTGTCAACAAAGAGCTGATGAAAGAAATGCTCTTGACTTGCAACACCGTACATGCGCAGTGGATGAAAAAAAAGGAAAACAAAAAATATGCGACGGGACGGAAATAAAGCCTGGCGCGGCGACGTTGACGAAAAAACGGAACTAAGTTTAATCTGACTTCCGAGTTTGAGAGAATTATATATCGAGAACACGTGTCAAAAGTTGTTCTTTTATATTTGGATTATATGGGCTAGGCTGATTCGTCGAGGGGAGGATATATAAACGATGGAAACAAATTAAGGCCAATGGAGTGTACTTTTATTGATGGTAGTTTCGATGATAATAAAAACCAAGTATTCAAGTCATTTTATTAATCCAAGCTTTTTGCTGAAAACTCTCAATTCGTGTTCAATGAAATTTCAGTTACTTTCATAACTGTTTCTCTTCCTAACTAATGATACTTTTATAACACGAGCAATAAGATGAAAGATATGAAAGTAAGTTTGTAGTTTGAATGCATTTCTGCTGTTGATAATTTTGATAACTATCGGATAAGCAATGATATATTTATGTCACATATATATTTGATAGTCAATGGTCCCTTGAGAAAATCAAACATAAAGATATCTCAAGTAAGATACAATGTATGTTTATTGATAGATATTGAAAATAGGATGTCAAAGTACTGAGAAAAGAAAGAAATTGTTTAAATAAAACTTCTTACATGTTGCGATACTCTGACGATATTGTTAAACTATTTTCTGACAAATTGAATGCGTAACAGACAAATAAGTATGATTAAATTAAACAAAGCGTCTTTCATGATCAGAAGCTAAGATTGAAACGAAACACATGACGACCAAAACACTTCTACATTGAACCCGTTACTCGGCATGATGTTCGGAAATTTGAGCTTTTTCACAGCAAGAAGCAGATACAAATGTAATAAAAAGAATCGAGACAGTGAGAAATAAGATAAAGAAACTGAGCCCCGATAAGCGAAAACTATAGAGTGACTTGAAACTGATGATCCAAAGTAACTTAAAAAAACATTCTCGTACGTCACCGTATACTGCATTCAAGAGTAATATTCATTACATTTTATAAAGTACCAAAGACAACTTATTTTAATTACACAATTTTTAAACGTTTTTATTTTTCATTAAAAAAAGTTCGTATCTTCGTTTTCTACATGCAGTGACATTTATAAGTCTTTTCAATTTAATGTAAATTAAGACAACTTTTTTATTAACTCAGCGTTTCAAATTTGTTGTTCAAGTAATGCATGTTAAAATGGCAATATCAGAGTCAAAATGACGAATGAGAGATGAGGCAAAAAATCGTACAGTCAAGCCACGTAGAGCAAAGGTTACTCATGAATGATTCACGAATCATGAGATAATAGCGCCGAGCGCTTCAAAGACAGCCGTTGACAAATGCAGCCGAAAACAATCGCGCTTGGAAAAGATACGCGACAACGTCATTTCCGCCCAATAAAAAGACAGTGCCCATTTTGCATTGCACGAAAAGTAAACACAGATGCGTCCACGAGCTGACAAAGAAGTTTCAGCCTGGCTTTAGCGGAAACCGGTGTTCTTCGAGTACATTGCCATTGTTATGCAACCTGGAAACAGATTTGAAAAGTTACTTCCTAGTTAGAACAAAACGCGTGCTGTTTTTAGGATTCAAGTGTATCGAGATTCAACATTTGAGCGTTTACCTTCGTCGACATCTGTTTTGAATTGATATAGCTTATATTTCAGGTATAGTTAAGAAGCTTTTCCAGACTGGATCTGCATTGAGATTCTACACACATTTTGACCACACATTTTTCGCATATCTGCCTGACTAGTTTTCCAGATGTTATTTCTGACTAATTTGTATAACATGTTCTTCCTGGCTAAGTTTCGTGGAATAAACATCTGTAGATATGAACTACAGATGCTTCTTTCTCATACAATAAATAACGAAAATTGACCGATCATAAAAATCTGCTAAAATATTGATTCGAGATAAATGCAAATGCACATGCAATGGCAATCTTGGTAAGTCTTGAATTAAAATTTACATTTACAATCATTTGATAAAACAGGAAACAATTATACTGTTTATTATTTATTGAATTACAGCAGCATAATTATGATTATGTGAAACTAGTTATGATTAATATTTATTCAAATAAAAAGAGTGTACTCGAGAATTTGCAAATTTCAAGCAGGTTCAATGATAAAGAACAAATTCAATTTTTATAGCCTCTTTGTTATCAAATATTGATAAACAATATTTTTATAAACAAATAAAAATTAGAATTATTCAATCATCATTTTTAATACTTTCAAAACCGTTAAAATATTTGCAAACAGGAATTTAATAATAATTTCCTTTACTTTTATTAAATAATTTAACTTAATGTTGAATTTGAAAATTGCGTTTTTCATTTTCATATCTCACTTTACAAGGTAATTGGACTAAAATTAAATAAATCTTTTGCACATGAAAAACAAATTTAACTTAGACTGTCAAAAAACACTACACATATCAAAAGATGTTTAAAATACTTAGATCTAAATATATATAAAAAAAATATTCAAAACGTTTTAAAGTGTCAAGCAATAAAATAGAAACTTAGAATCCGACTGAAGCCACTATACGATTTCTACCGGCGAGTTAGAAATCGCTCATCCGGCGAAACTTTCTTTGACGCGGATAAAAGATCGCGAGGCGGCGGCTATTTCTTGCCGATCGAGGGTCGTTCCTCTCGCTTTATCTATACCTGTGCATCGATATTCTTCGGCAATTTCAAGGAAGGCATCACTATTCCGGTCACGAGCGCCGGACATGGGTTTCTTGTTTCAATCGGTAACGAGGCTTGCAAAGTCACGCTGGCGCGGAATGCGCGCGAGCACGCGAGTCAAAGAAGACGCGAATCCACGATATTGAAGCATCCGCCTGAGCGATCTAGCTGGAGTTTACACCGCAGGTTGGCCGCATATATGTGCGTGAGCCCACGGTCACCATGTGTGTAAGTCGTGTCGCTGTGCCTGGCGCCGCCGGACTTGCAATTCTCAATTCTCGATCCCACCTCCGCATTTGTTGCTCCACTTTTCACGTCCTATCTTCATCTTATGATTTTCTTATTTTTCACTCAGTTTAAAAATAATGATTACATTCAATAAATCTCTTGAAGGCCAGATATATTGTGAATATTATTATTCTATTTTTCGTGATGAGACAGAAATACTTTTGCAGTCTTGAAATCGTTATGAATAAAATGACAAAGAGTATAAATTATTTTAAAATAAATTGCAAATTTGATAATGAGTAATTACGATGGTTGAAAAATTTCGAGAAAGAGTAGTTGAAACTAAAAGAGACGTAATTAAGCAGATAATTGAATTGCGAGCGTGTAATATTTACAGAGCAATCCTGTTTCAAGCAACAAAGTGAATGCGTTTCACACGCTAAAAACGCAAAATTAGATTTTCAAATGGCGCATACTCGTAGCCACGAAAGCAGGCTAACGGAACAAGCGTCGGCAGAGTAGAATTGGTCGAACTGTAACCCTTGAGGTAACGAGCGAGATAGACTGTATAAAATACGACCAAAAAGTTGGCTCATTCCGCTGAATTAGGCTGCGAAAATTGCTGGAATAACAAAGCTGTAAATCTATTTCCGCCTGGGCCACGACGTGATTGAAAAATCACATCGGATCAGTGAGACCCGTGTCGAATGATAGGACAAAGACGGCCCCACTAAGTGTCGGGCCCGGAGTGGAAAGTTTTTCCGCGTAAGAACGAAAATGTGTGTCGACACAGGTGCAGGCTGCGAGCTACCTGGGAGCAAGAGAGCAAGGAGTATTTTCCCAGGCTGGATCGACCAGGAGTCGATTCGGAGGCTGGTTCCCACCGAAAATCGAGACTCCACTCGATGATGTCATCAAAGCGGGCGCTTTCTCAATGCGGTGGGACCTCCTGTGACTCGGCTAGCCGAAACTGGCTGCGGCCCTCGCTGGCGTCAGTTTGGCGCTGCGATTGCGCCGACCTGGTTGCAGGGTGGGAGCGCCGGCGGGGTGGGGATGCGGCGAGTATATTAGTGAGGGACAGGTGAGGGGGGCAAACAGTCGGCAGGCAAGTCTTTTGGCCGAGTGACGTGCACTTATTAGTAGCGTGAGTGCGAGTAGTCAGTGAAGTGAGAAAAGTCAGTTGTTGTTGTTGAAGATGAAAGCAATGGTGGTGAGTCCCGTGGGCGGACGTGTGCCCCCGATGCGCGGCGTGCTGCACAACAGCGTGGAGCTGCGACGTGACCTCGAAGCCGAGGAAGTCGCCGCGTACCTCAGCAAGCTGCGCTCGCTGGTTCCCGACATGCCGCGCAAGCGCAAACTCTCCAAGCTCGAGGTCATCCAGAGAGTCATCGAGTACATCTGTGATCTGCAGAGCACACTTGAGGAGACCAATCAGGAGACGAGTAAGCAGCCCGGAAGACAACCCTTGCAGCCGTTGGTTAACGCGCCCACCTGCAGCTCCAGCGGCGTCGACGAGCGGTGACCAGCTTGGCCCCGAGCGACGTCTGAGGAGGCACCTCTTCTGACCACCGCGCACCCCACAGACAAGTTTCGCCTGACGAAACGCTGACAGTGCAATCCTGGTGCGCCGGATGCTTGTAAATAATTTGTACATAGAGCTCACGCATTCCTGGATCGATCGTGGGATATGCACCTGGAGACACGATGACGGATATAGTGCAGTTCGGTTTCTTTGGAGTTTGAAATCATTTCTTGGACACTTTATGTAGACATGTAATTGGTGTAATAGTGAAACTATCGGTTTGGACTGACCATTGGTGTTTCCTTTGATTCTTGTAACAGTCTTGGGAGTCAACATGTTTTTGTCATTGTAATCTCATTGCGAATCTAATTGTTATCGTTCTGCGACATTATTTAGTAAGGAGATAAGCATATATTGTATATTTATAAAGACTGAAAGGCTGTAAATATATATGAACACGTGCGCATGCATGTAGAAAGATAATAAAAATGCGACACTTCAATGCTTCAACCATTCCCCGTTTCCGTTTCATCGCACTCTGGCGTTGATAACACGCCACGACGCGCCGGATGACTATATTACACCACGAAAGAGACTTTATCTTCTCTGAGGACAGATCTTCGCTGTTCTCGTTCAGTCGGTTGGTTTTTTTAGGTCTATAAATAAGTCGGTCTTTTGTTCCGTTTCATTATTCCTTTTTTTGGCCTACATGTTTGCAGTTTTTTTTTTATTTACTTTAAAAAAATTGTTTTTAATGACGTATTGTTCAAGTATCAGCACATTTTAAAAATCATTTTTTTACTTCTATTCATACAGCGTTGAATTCAAAAGTTTATTTGGTTGCGATGCAAATGTATTATAAAGAAGTCCAAAAGTCGTTGCTCACTTCATTGAGAAGCGTACTGATTTAGTGCGCAGAAAAAGACTCGCTTCAATACAATTTTATGTAGAAAGTAACCTTCTTCGTCGAGTGACGAAATTGTAAAATGGCTTTGACGATCAAGCGGTGAAAGTAAAGGAACCTCAGAGCACCAGCTATGAACGTTTTCAAATTTTCTTCTAAATGAAAGTTGATTATATACCTGGAACAGGAACATTTTTTGATTCAATCAATTATTCAAATTGAGGTCATTTTTTGGTGCAATAAGTAGTACGTGATTTTTTGATAATGAAAATGAATATTTTGCAAATAATATTCTTTTTTTTATTCTTGAAAATAATAAAATTGAATATATTATCATGTAACTAAAATAATTCGTATTAAAGATTTTTATTTTTTATCGCTTACAGAATTTTAAAATGCTTTAATTAAAATAATAGAATAATAAAAAAGTATTATTCATTCCAAAAAATGTTAAAGATTTTTTTTGATTCGGACTTTCATATCGTTGCCTCTGCCCTTGTCTATTCTGCAGGAGATTGCCACGGGGATCATAATCTGAACGCTTATCATGCGAGCTTAATTGTGTCGCATTGAGCAAAAGACAATTTCGCGGAGATTGCAGAAGGGCTGCGCAATAGCTGGACACGTGTTAGTGCACAGCAGTGTAATAACCGGCACTACTTGAGATAATTTGGAGGGGTGTTACGTGCGCCCCTGTCAACAATTGACTCAAGTTGACAGATCTGCAAGAAGTCCCACGCGAAACCCCTTTTTAAACCTACCATTATTATCTTCTTTCTTTCTCTAACCATCCACTCCTCCTTTTCCAAAAGACAATGACGACGCCTCACTCATGCATGAAAAAATTGTTGGGCCTAAAAAAAAGTAAAATTGAACTGTCTAAATTAATGATATTCAAAGTCTCAATCCTGTATTTTGTATTTTTCATTTACAAAAACAGACTCAATTCTATTGAAACAAAAACAATTTATATCATTTTCGAAACATCCAATTTTTAATATATAAATTTGCAAAAGTATTGAAGATTAACTTTATAAGAAGCGATTCTAAAGGATAATCAACGATGTGTATATAATCGAGTGACGCGTGCTGGCGCAATTTAGTATATAGTGAAGAAGGGTCGTCTGGCAGGCAGAGCGTAGGAGACGATTCCGCGTGCGAACTATTGATCGAACGGGACATCGCAGGTCGCGTGCGCGGGGTTCCTGGGAATGCGGGGTTCGTGGTATACCCACGGGAAGCGGCGCCCCACCCTGCGCCCGGCGCCACTCGAACCACTTGGCATTCATGACGGGAAGCCTCGCCGAGGGTGGTAGCAGCACATCTCGTCGAGGCTGTGTGTGCGCGCTAATCATGGAAATGGAGTCTGACTCACGAACACGCAACCCCTCTTGTCCACTGGGATCGATCGTGGATAAGAACACGAGATACGGCTTCTCGGTCACACCAGGTCTGAGCCGAAGATGTCGCCGTTGATAGGGGGTGAGAAGCTCTTATCGGCTCTCGCCAGACACCGGCTGGCCTTCTGCTTGTCTGCTGGGAATACGTCGAGATCGTAGTCAATGAATATTTATACCGACGAGATCGATTGCTTGGTTGCCTAAAATGTTTGCTTTAAGGCACACAGATGGTAATAGAAATCCATGAGCAAACGTAATAAACGACCTCTTTTGTCTTTGCAAAAAATACTGCGACAAGAAAGCGCTGAAAATGAAACAAATTAAAAGGACATTGAAATTCTGAGATATTGTGAATGATTAAATATTTTTAGATGTAAAACTATTATGTTTAATTATTACATTTCATATCGTAACAAGGTTTTTTTATGATACTGATTTATATAGAGAATTTTTTCTCGTTTATGTGTTTTATGAATTGTGTGAAACTGTTATTAAAATAAAAATTTCACCATTGAATAGATTTGTTTCATATTTAGATGAAAATGAAATTATTCAGTCGTTCTTTAAAAGGAAATTAGAAGAAATACAATTTTCATTCGAAAATTCTCTTTATATCGCTAAATCGAATTCACACATTATTTCGTGAAAGGTATATTGGAGTCCATTAAAATGATACAAAAAATTTATTTACATTCAAAAAACAATTAGTTGAATATTGGCTGTCACATATAAAATAGTGATAATCTAATAGCTTTATTGTACTGTTAACTTTAGATAAATACTTATGTATGTTTAAAAAAGATCTTGATTAATTTACACACAAAGAGAATAATTTGTTGACATCACTTTCAGTAAAGTCATAGATTCAAGATTCAGTATTCCAAGTCTTTAATGTATATTTGAATTTGATTTTTGAAGTTTCTTATTCAATTTGTAAATAAATCTTTTTTTCAATTTATAGTTCTTATTTTGAAGCCATCAAAATATCAAAAAAATCAAACTCTTTATCCAATTTTTGTAAAAAAAATGATATTCATAAATAATTTTAAAATCACTGATTATTTATGATTTTACTGTTTTTTTATATTTTTTCATTTTTAAGTTGGAAATTTTAATAATCTGGTATAAAATATATAAGAAATGTAGAATATTTTTCTATTTTTGTTTTACCTCATCGAAGTAATTTCGCTAGTAGTGTTTATTTGAATTGCAAAAATGATATGTACTCTATAGTTATTTCAATATGATAATTTTTCATTAAAACAATTTATTTGATATGCTCTTTATCAACACCGTAAATCAAAATTCTTCAAATTAGTTATTATTTTAAAATTAATATACAATTAACCTGAATATACACTGAAAATAAAAAAAGGATATTCTAATATCAAAACGTTAGTTTTTAAATATACATTTGGAACATTTGGAAAAATTATGTATTTTTATATTCTTTTTTTTTTTAGACATTCGTAATGTATAAAATCACTTAATACACTCTATTTTTACATATTTACAACATTTTTCAAAGTTGGATGAATATAAAATAGTATTTTTGAAACATAGACAAGATAAATTTCTGTATTGTTTATAACTTAACCCGTAAGTGGGCGCGTATTTTCGAGCGTCTTTGTTTACTAACAAAAATATCACTCGGTTATCTTTGTCTGTCGCCCGAAAAGACTATAGCGCGCCCACTTTCGGGTTAAAAGTGATACATTTTATTTATTTTTTTCGTGAAGTTGAGTTGCTAAAACATTAAATTCTTTCTAGTATTATGCGTTTTAATATTTATAATATCTATTAAATAGAAATTTTTCATTTCATTTACATTATAAAAATAGTTTCATTACAAATTAATTTGTTATATTACTTTCAATAATGCTAAATTTGTTTGTTTTCGTTAGTGAAATGTAAAGTGAAAAAAAATAATGAATGAAAAATCAGTACCCTCGATACTTCTCATTTATTTGCTAATTCGGAACTAACGTTTTACTTGTTTGACAAAATATATATATTTAAATATAAAT